>SSNS01000124.1:1252781-1417781 GCA_006937985.1 Aphyosemion australe
AACCATCACTTGAGACCGTAATGCACATAGGCTCCTGACTCGTAATAACTTGGTTGAAAACGGAAAAGCCTGGAACCTAGAGTGAAAAGCCTTTGCCATTTCTTCCCTTAAGTAGGAAGATCTGGTACATGTTTCATTTGGAAAAAGCACAATGTTTGGCAGTGGTCTGGATTCTGAGACACGTTTACTGTAAAGTGAGAAAATACTTGTGGTACTAGTAGATTTTGCGATCAAGTTTAAAGTCGAAAGCAACACGAAATGCAAATCAGCGGGGATAACAGAGGACATGGCTGTCAGTAGCTACCGGCCTCAAAGAACAACCTAATTTCACCTGAATGGGAGTCGACGTAGGCTCAAAACCACTGCCCCGTGTGAGGGTCGAACTCACGACCTTCAGATTATGAGACTGACGCGCTACCTACTGCGCCAACGAGGCTGTGGGAGTCCCAAAAGTGCAACTTTTTACCTCCTGGAATCACAAAAAGCTACGCAACCTTAAGTTTGCCAGGATTTCAGGAGGAGTTTCTACATGACCGGTTAATTCCAAAACTCAGTAAAACACGGCTCGACCCATTGTCTCTAGGATACGATGCAATCTTTCAGCTTTGTATTTGGCTTTCATTTGCATTTGTCAACTTTCTGGACAGTCAAAAACAAAGGAGAGTAACTCGGACAAAAAATGCTAAATGTTGAAGCATTTTCTTTGGCACAAACAAAACGGGCTTCAGCTCAAGATCACATTGCCAGCTTGAACGGGGAAAGCAAAGCCAGAGCTACACCGAGCCAGCCAGGAGTCGAACCTAGAATCTTCTGATCCGTAATCAGACGCGTTATCCATTGCGCCACTGGCCCTGAACGAAGGTGGAACCATCACTTGAGACCATAATGCACATAGGCTCCTGACTCGTAATAACTTGGTTGAAAACGGAAAAGCCTGGAACCTAGAGTGAAAAGCCTTTGCCATTTCTCACAAGAAGATGTCCCTTAAGTAGGAAGATCTGGTACATGTTTCATTTGGAAAAAGCACAATGTTTGGCAGTGGTCTGGATTCTGAGACACGTTTACTGTAAAGTGAGAAAATACTTGTGGTACTAGTAGATTTTGCGATCAAGTTTAAAGTCGAAAGCAACACGAAATGCAAATCAGCGGGGATAACAGAGGACATGGCTGTCAGTAGCTACCGGCCTCAAATAACAACCTAATTTCACCTGAATGGGAGTCGACGTAGGCTCAAAATCACTGCCCCGTGTGAGGGTCGAACTCACGACCTTCAGATTATGAGACTGACGCGCTACCTACTGCGCCAACGAGGCTGTGGGAGTCCCAAAAGTGCAACTTTTTACCTCCTGGAATCACAAAAAGCTACGCAACCTTAAGTTTGCCAGGATTGCAGGAGGAGTTTCTACATGACCGGTTAATTCCAAAACTCAGTAAAACACGGCTCGACCCATTGTCTCTAGGATACGATGCAATCTTTCAGCTTTGTATTTGGCTTTCATTTGCATTTGTCAACTTTCTGGACAGTCAAAAACAAAGGAGAGTAACTCGGACAAAAAATGCTAAATGTTGAAGCATTTTCTTTGGCACAAACAAAACGGGCTTCAGCTCAAGATCACATTGCCAGCTTGAACGGGGAAACAAAGCCAGAGCTACACCGAGCCAGCCAGGAGTCGAACCTAGAATCTTCTGAGCCGTAGTCAGACGCGTTATCCATTGCGCCACTGGCCCTGAACGAAAGTGGAACCATCACTTGAGACCGTAATGCACATAGGCTCCTGACTCGTAATAACTTGGTTGAAAACGGAAAAGCCTGGAACCTAGAGTGAAAAGCCTTTGCCATTTCTCACAAGAAGATGTCCCTTAAGTAGGAAGATCTGGTACATGTTTCATTTGGAAAAAGCACAATGTTTGGCAGTGGTCTGGATTCTGAGACACGTTTACTGTAAAGTGAGAAAATACTTGTGGTACTAGTAGATTTTGCGATCAAGTTTAAAGTCGAAAGCAACACGAAATGCAAATCAGCGGGGATAACAGAGGACATGGCTGTGAGTAGCTACCGGCCTCAAAGAACAACCTAATTTCACCTGAATGGGAGTCGACGTAGGCTCAAAATCACTGCTTAGAAGCAGGCTTTAAAGTTTGTAGTTCGTGGGATTGTGTGTGTGTGAGTGTGTGCATGCGTGCGTGCGTGCGTGCGTGTGTAGCGGTTCTGGGAAAGTATTAATATGGGAAGAGGGTGGGAAAGAGAGGTAAAATAAAGGTTACAAGTTTCCCAGCCAAATTGGGAGACTTTACAGGTATGTGTATTTTATGTCAAATGGCTTTTGCCTGTTACTGGAAAATGCACCATATAGTTGTTGGGTAGTTATAATAGTAATATTTAATGTCACCATAACGTCACTACTAGAAAGGCCTTGAGCAATCATTTTGACTGCTAACTCACTTTGTAAGTTTATAATTTCAGATGATATTCAATTTATTTAGCTAAATAATGTTTGTTTTTTTCAACCAAATATAACACCTAAATAGACTTTTTCAGAATCGTAACTGTCCATGTTATGTTTCTAACTGCTGTCATATTTCTTTTATGCCTCTTTGCCATTTTCTCTCTTCCTTTATGTTTTAGTTATAAAAAACAAAAATTACAAAGAGAAAGACTGATCAAATGTTGGAGATGCTTGTTGTATGTAAAATTCCCCAGTCCTGGCGACCTATTATCTTGCCCAGGGAAACCAGGGAGAAATTCTCTGGCAGTCAAAATGACTGCCTCTGGCCAAAATAGGTAGAAATGATCATATTTCATTTGTCTTTTGCACAATAAACACGTAAACAATTTTTTATTAAAATTTACACTGTTTAGTAGGAAAAGTCAGGGACTCGCAAGGCTGTTTTTTGATAAAATAGTTAAACATGCGAATTGCGAAACAATCAATGACTACCGTGGCCTTTCTTGAGTTAAACAGTTTAACACGTGGTTTAACATCAACATCCTAACGTTCTTGAGAAAATATAAATCCTCCAGGAGAAAATTACTTCCAACTCACATTTTCTTTTTCTTTTCTCCTCTATGAGAAAGAGCTGGTGCTGTTTTCTCATCTTGAACTCCGTCTCCTTTCTGTACCGAGGTCCCGAGACCGCAGCCCGCTTCTCATCTCACTGAGGGGAGGGGCTGTGTTGGTGACAAGACCCCTGTGTCTTTCAAAATAAAAGCTCAGGTGTGAAATATTTCAAAATCAATTTTTTTCTCCTCCACATAATTTGGTGGGACAAAAATATGAATGGGTCTATGAGCCGATAAAAGTTATTTTCTGATCCTGTTTGATATGTGCCATGGATTTAACATATGATGTCCTTGAATTTTGAAAACAAGTTTTGAGTTTGATACCAAGAAAGTACTTATTTTTGAGAGGCGGCAAAAGTTATATTGTTATATTGGATATTATTCAAACAAAATAAACCAGGCATTTCAGTTGTTAGCTGAAAAATATTTAAATAATTACAATTTAACAAGAAGATTAAATGCACTAGAATGCTGGGAATTACATCTACCATAATTCTTTCAAAGTGCACCGTCCCCAATTTTTTATTCTTCTGACAGCCCTAAACTTAAGTTTATTTTCTGAAAAATCCTAACTTTACAATGTTAGAGAGTATCCCAATTTTAATATAATAATTTTGAAAATTTTCATGATTAATTATTATTAAAATTGCACCATTGGTATTGTGCTTTGACTATATTTTAGTTTATAGTCGCCCATTAGATTATGATTAAAGCTTTGTAATTTTGTTTTAAAAAATAGATTTTTTTTCAAGGTTAGTGCCACCCTTGTTCAAATTTGTGCCCCTGCCTGCCCCCCCCCCAAATTTCTAGACACGCCCCTCAGTGGCTGAGTTTAGTGAGCTTTGCATTCTTCTTCCAGGACAAAAATAGGAGCATTAATCATGGAGAAAACCATTATAAATCTGACCATGTGGAAAGTAGCGGCTACACTGGGGGAGAAGATTCTGCTGTGACGTCACATATGCGACTGCTGATTTGCAGTCTTTTCAATTATGAAATTTTACAAGCAAATAAATCTCAAATTAAAGAAAAAGAAGCAACATTTAGTAGTTTTGAATCCTAAAAACAGGCTCAGTGTTTTATTGAGTTTCTACATTTAACATTCTGGCTGAAACATTTTAAAGTCTTTCATTTATGAATTTAGTTTGCAAAAAATTTGCAATAAAGATTCATCTTCCGGTGGAATACAACTATCAGAAAAGAAAATAAGTGGAGGCTTGAGACAGATTACTGAAACTGACTGAAAATTATTCTTAGATTTGATTTTGCGGTTAAACATGTTTCAAATCTGACTTTACACATTTACAGTATGATTATGGGGTGCTACAGATCAGGATTTTAACTGATTGGTGGAGACAAATTTCGGGGTATATAATTCATCTCTAGCATTTCTACATGTTACACTTTAAAAGTCTTGTGCAACTTTATTACAGAGAAGCACAAACATGAAAAGCAGGGAGCAGAAAATGAAACTAGAACTTTCTTCTTCCTTCAGAGACTGATACCTGTAGGCTACTCAGAAAAATATATTTTCCATCCATCCATTTTCTTCCGCTTATCTGGAGCCAGGTCGCTGCGGCAGCAGCTTAAGGAGGGAGGCCCAGGCTTCCCTCTCCCCAGCCACTTGGGCCAGCTCCTCCAGGGGAATCCCAAGGCATTCCCTGGCCAGCCGAGAGACATAGTCCCTCCAGCAATATATTTTATTAATTGATATTTATTTAAGGAAAATAATGCTGTGATTTTAAAACAACTCATTAACAACCAATGGTAATAACATAATAATAAAAATACTTAATACTTAGATTCTCCACCAGAGGGGAGAAAATGTATATGGTGTTTCTTATCAGGTGTTTCCTAAAACTTTGATCTCTGGTATTTTTTTTACCCTCAGTCACCTACTGGATTGAATCCTGTTCACATCATATGACACATTGTAAATTTATTGAGATGAAAAGAGTTTTAAAAAATCTAAATTTGTTCTGCATGCAGTCAGTTATGAAACTGGACCGTGTCTTAATGACAACATCTGTCTCTGACATGTTGTTTTATATTGTCTAAGAAAACAGAAACCTTTGATTTGTTTTTTTTTTACTTCCTTTTTTTTGCAAGATCCCATCTAGTCTGTTTTTTGTCTGTCACTGTTTTCATTAATGTTTCTTGTCTCAGACCCAATGCAGCGTCTGCATATTTAGACAATCAGGTCATCCAACATTCGATCAGGCATTTATTTTATTTGTGTTATAAATAATATCTATATAGGTTTTGAAAACTTATTCATTTACTGTTTTCTTTTCAGGATGTTTTTTACTTTAAATTATACCGCTAAACATAAAAATTATATTTGCAAAGTTGGATTTTTGTTTAAAAAAATATTCCCCCCCCCCCCCATCTGACAAAGAGAAACGCCTAACTCAAATAAACCACTTTTTAAATTAGAATGTGGACACAAGCTGGTTTATTTAATCTGTTATGCTTTTTGTTTTTATTCTTTTATCATGAGAATTTCGGAAAGCAAGGTTTTGTTTGAGATTTTTGGGCCTTCGTGTTTGCCGTATGAAAACAAATGACGTCAGTTTGGAGCGAAACTTTTCGAATGTGTTTGACACGATGGAGAGCAATTGGACTTGTACTCTGACTAAAATAACCTGACATATCTCACTAGTAACACATTAAAGAAACTTTGAACGAGGACGCAATAAGCACACGAGTAAAAATGGACGGGCTTGAAATGTCTGCGATGATTCCTGCTCTTCAAGAGCTAGCTAGGTGAGTAGAGTGTTAGCCAAAAGCTAAGCGGCTAATAGTTTGTTACTGAGGCTTCACTTTGTTTCTTTATCCTTTGTGTAAGTAACGTCGTTACTCTGTTGGTGTTTGCAGTGCCAGCGCTGCTGAGTACGATACAGCTGTGCAGAAACCTCGACAGATCCTCTGCCAGTTTATTGACAGGATACTGACTGATGTGGACGTCGGTAATTCACTAATGACGGAGAACAGAAACAGAACATAATACAGCAACAAATAAAAGCTCATTTATGTTCATATATAAAGATTATTAGTTTTTATAATCATTTTAGCATATGCTCTTGTTTGGGAGTGGCTCTTGTACCTAAAACTGCTAATTAATTTTAATAAACCTAATGAAATTTAGTGGTTTCTCTGCTCCAACACACTTGATTCGTTGCTTGAATCACATGTGCAGCAGCTCATCGGGCTCTGCAGAAGCCTGTTAATCACCTACTGAATGAAATCAGGTGTGTTGAAGCAGAGTTAAAGCTAAAACCTGCTGGATACCGGCCCTCCAGGACCAGGATTGGGCACCCCTGCGATAAACTATCTGTCATAATAAAACCTCATTTATTCAAAATTCTTCCCAAGTAATAATAAACCCACATAATGTAAGTTATTTACCTTTATGTTTATTTGTCTGTAGAGAGGGTAACATCTGATTACACCCGTTTTGTGGATGTGTGCGTTTATTTTCTAAAATCTTTATGTAAATATTCATCCTGATATCACTCAGAGATGTTTCTGATTTCCAGAGTTGTTAAACTCATCCCTCGTCTCTTTTTCCAGTCGCTTTAGGACTAAATAAAAAGTCCAGTTCAGAGCCAGCGTGTGTGATGCTGCTTGACTTTGTGCAGCATATCATCAAATCCTCGTCCCTGATGTTTGCAAATCCCGCCTGCCGACCTGTTGAGTACCCGAACGCCATACAGAGCTGCACTGGTACTAAATGACATATTTGTTGAAAAGATTTATAGATTATGAAAAAGCCAACAAACATAAAGTTTTCTTTTTCTTTGTATTCTCCCTTTATTTCAGATTTCAGTCAATGGGTGATGCTGCATTTGCTTCGTGTGGCAGCAGCTCCAGGCTGTGATGTCATTCACGAGCGCGTCTCTGCTGTGTTGTGCTCTTTACTTCACACTCTGAGAGTCAGAATGCCGTTCATCTTCCACTGCCTCACTGAGAAGCTCATATTGTTGGCCCAGGAGCTTAGCAGCATCCTGCACACACACATAATCACACTGGCAGGACCAGGACACGGTGTGGGAGCTCACATCCAGGACAGATGGCCTGTAAAGATTCAAAGCTTCAGCTTCAGTTCCATTTGTGCCTCCTCGTACCTCACCCCTACTCCCCTTGTACTCTCCTCCCCTGCTGCCCTGGAGTCACTGACTGCTGTGACTCTCAGTATCACAAGTGACTCTCTGCGAGGAATCATTTCCTGTCGGAACCTGAGTGTGTCCTGGGAGGCGGCGTGCTCCATCTTGGCTAACGGCAACACCAGGCTGAGGAAGATCTCCATGGTGTTGCTGAGGAAACTGGTGGAGCTGAGGAGGTTTCCCAAGATGCAGTTTCACAGTTTCTTCTCAGCCTTTTTTCATTTGCTGGAAACGCACTCCGACACATCCGCAGTAAAACACTCAAACGAGAAGCAACCCTATGAAGGAGAGCTGATCAACTTAACCCGTTGTTTGTTTCAGTCATCCTACGTTTCTCCCTCTGACTTTGAGTCCATCTACCTCTCACAGATGTTTGAGTGTGTCTGTGCTCTCGGAGGTACAGGGGTTAAACTGGGGTCAGAAGTTACTGAATCTGTTTGCCTGCTGTTCAGTTTTTTACTGTCTGTGGCTCCAATTCATGAGAGTGCTGTGCTGCTGAGGAAGCAGAAGGTCACAGATGTCTGCAGAACCTTGGCAGCCACCATCGGGACAGAAACTCAAGCAGAAGTATGAATCTGTTGTTATTTAAATTTTTTTATTTATTTATTTTTCCTACTACCTCCTCTGTGCTTGTGTTTTCCAGTGTGCAGAAGGGTTTCTTCAAGCCGCGCTGAAATCTGAGACAGAGACAGTGAAGCAGGAGTCGGGAGATGGAGAGAGTCCTGCCAAGAAGCCCCGAAAATCTGCCTTCAATCCAGTCAGCAAAGCAGCGTGAGTCAAAAATGAATAAGAAGTATAACTTTATCACAAATCTGCATTTCTTTAATGTTTGAGAGGTTGTGTTTACATGTCTTTAGTGAGTTGCAGGTTCAGGGTGAGGTTTGGTCTGTGTTGAACGCTCGTCTTGGCGAACTGCTGACATTTTTGGACTCTGCTGAAGCAGACAGCACAAAGGTGCTGTTTGCACTGCAGGGTCTAACTCTCATCCTCCACCTGGCAGCCTGCTGCTCCTCTCCCATCAGGTAATACACTTCTGTTTCTTACATGCTGATACCAGTCTTGCTAATGATGATATTTGCAAAGATCAACGTCAGATTGTGTTTTTTTCCCCCCCTACAGTTCACCCCGTTTTGCCTGGCTGTCCCCTGGGACTCTGGGCAGGGTGTTGAAGAGCTGCCAGTCAGTGTTAGAAGGAGCCTCTCCACCTGTTTCTGATCAGGACTATTTTCAGGCTGCTTTTCGGGCAACTGTCAGCATCCTTGACTCTGTTCTCTTCCTAACATGTAAGAAAGCAAACAGAAGCAGCTCTGGAGATCCGGATTCAGTTTGCTACCTGCATTTTTTTATTATCTGTCATGGCAAAAACACAGTATTTGTTTCCATCTATAAACATGAAACATGGAAATGTTTCATGTTTACTGTAAAATTTCTGACGTAGATCAAGTCTAAAATTCATGTAATCACAACAGCGAACTGGTGACGATGTTTTTCTACTTGTGCAGTGAGCAGCCAGGCGGAGGATGAGCTCCAGCGCCGTGTGTGTGCTCTACTGTCTCTTCCTTGGGTGTGTGAGAACACGTCTGCCTCCGTCTTCAGGAGTTCAGGATTTCCCTCCTGGCTCCCCACCTTGGCTCAGAGACTCAGCTTCTGTTACGGTGAGGAATCCTGACGCGTCTTACTTTACATTTTGATGATAAATACTGTAAACGTCTGCATACACCATCTTTAATTACCCTTTTCCCCCCCCGGAAAACATATTGTGTAGTTGAGTGAGTTTCAAAGTGATTTAACATCTCAAACCCTGTGACCTTTCAGCACCTGAAGTCCAGGCAGATTGTGTGTCACTGCTGGCCTTTCTGCACCACGGTGTGTGTGATAAGTGGCGTGTGTGTGTCTTCACCAACATGCTGCAGAGTCAGAATGAGGTACCGAAAGCCGCAGCTGTCAAGGTCTTCCCCGTTCTCCTTCACCACCTGGGAGACTCCCAACTCGACTTAATCAACACAACGCTGCTGTGTGTAAAACCTCTGCATTCATTCATGAGTTTGTAGTATTTTTGTCATTTTTACTTGTCTTGTTTTGTGGTGCATCGTGGGTATTTCAGGCCCATGCTGGAGGACACGTCAGAGCTGGTGAAGACGGAGCTTTCCAGGATTGTTGGTCAGCTGAGCTGCATCTCCTCAGGACTCTCCGAGCTTTGCGACATCCGCGTGGAGTCCCCTCGTCCTCCTAAAATACTCTGTCTCTGCTGCAGCCTTGCAGCAGAGCATGCTGGGAAAGAAAAAGCATCTCTTAAGGCTTCTACCGTTAGACCTTTTCTCCCTTTACTCAGACCACAGTGTCCAAGTCATGTTAAACAAGGTGCTTTGAGTTTTTCTTCTTCAGTTCTGCACTTTTAAATGTGGTTTTGTTGATTTGTGTCATGATCATCAGGAAGCCTCTGACCTCGCTCCTTCATTTGTTTCACCAGCGTTTCTGGAAGCCCTGCCTCACCTCTGCCAGCATGTGACCCTGACTGGTGGAGACGGTGATTCCCGGGCAGTTCTCTGTGCCCTGATTGGCCTCATGGAGGATTCAGATCCTGCAGTTAGAACACACTTCAGCCAATCCGTGCGCTTTCTGCTGACAGAGACCAACAAAAACTCGGAGCATGGTGTTTTGAGTGAGGTGAGACATTTCCTAATAGTAATGGTGATAATGGCTTCTTTAATCATTTTATATTATTATTTTTGCTCATTCAGCTTCTGGTTGCTCGTCTTAAGGAGGCGTTCAACAACGCTAAAGTCAACAGAGACGATGATCTACGAAACACTCTCATCCTCACCACCGGAGAGATCGGCAGGTGAAAATGCACTTTTCTCTTGTTTTGTTCACACGTAGATTTTCCATTTTCGGTTTGAGTAACATAGAAGCAATTTAAATTTGCAGACATTCTTAATAAATTTTGTTTTCAGCAGAAAGAGAAATGGTGTTCTCGTCTCTGTCCTCCCTTCTCAGAGCCTCTCAGGGTAGTTTGGTGTCCTTTTCTCTGCTGCGTCTCCTCCACTGTCTTCTGTCCAAGTCGTCCACGGTGTCTGTGGCTGCATACACTCAGATCAGTGCGCTGGCCACTGCCAAAGGTCTGAAGCTGCAGACGCTTTTCAATCAATACAAGAACCCCATCTGTCAGGTAAAGCCTGTAAACAAGTACTTCGTCTGTTTTATACTGTAGTAAGGTGGATACTGTTTTACATATCTATTATACACACAATACCAGAAATATTCAGTGTTCCTTTGTTGTGTTTCATAAATGTAACTCTTTATTATTGTCAGATCTGGTTTTGTGATCAGCCATGGAATTCTAGATCTTTGATGAATTGTTTATTATTATTATTATTTTACCTGACTTTGTCATATTTCTGCCCTGTGTTTAGTTCCTGGTGGAGTCGCTGCACTCGCGTCACGCATCGGCCCTCCGCAGCACACCGGATCACAGCAGCGAATCAGCCAATCAGAGAGAGCTTGCTTTGGACATCCTGGCTCAGATCGCACACGCCTTCAACTTCCCAGACCTCCACCGCTTCCTCACAGTATGCTTTAAACGTTCTTGCACAGACATGAAGTAAAGATCTGAGACGATGCTTTAAAGCTGCGTGACGTGATGCAGTAGTGTTCTGTGTTGTTGACGTTTTCTCTGTATTTGCAGCGAACCCTTCAGGTGCTGCTGCCCTACCTGGCTGCTAAGGCGAGCTCCACAGGCTCCGCCCTCATCCGTACTTTAGCCATTGAGCTGAAGGCGAACAGGAGAGAGATTCTGATTAATAATTTTAAGTACATCTTCAGCCATCTGGTCTGTTCCTGCACCAAAGAGGAGCTGGAGAGGGCCTTTCACTACCTACAGGTCATCTGACTCGTGACTCATTACTACTCATATGTTACAACTATTGATTTAGAAACCAGGTTCACTGAAAAACCGTATTTTACTTATTTTTTTAAATATGATCTATCGCTCTGAGTTTTACATGCAGGCTAAACGTGGAAATAGTCTTCTACCCCTATTTCCTGCATTAATTGCTGATAGAAAATAGACGGGAAACGTTCAGATTAGAAAAGCCACACAGATCTGCGTCACACTTAAAATTAGCATTCATGGACTCAGCCATCAGCTGACAATGGGGAAGGCTGTTGTTGGTTTAGCGTCCATGAGAGTGCAGGGCTCCTTTTAGCTAACCGTTAGCATTAGCAACTCCACAACATGTGAACTTTGCCCCCTTTTAGAGTTAAATAAATTATGATCAGCGTTATGAAACAGCAGTGACGTTTCCTTTTATCTTTTTATGTTCCCTTCATCAGAGCGAGACAGAGATCGAACTTGGTTCTTTGCTGCGACAAGACTTCCAGGGTCTTCACAATGAGCTGCTGCTGCGTTTGGGAGAACATTACCAGCAGGTTGGCACAAACGGTCTCCTTCATACCCCCTTTTGTTTTGGTTTTCTGACAGTTTAGTTATTAACTATGAATGAATGACCTTTTTGGGAGGTTTTAAAATAGTTGCCTGATTTTCTTTGCAGGTGTTCAATGGTCTGGCCATCTTGGCCTCTTTTGCATCCAACGATGATCCGTACCAGGGTCCCCGAGACATCACCACCCCTGAGCATATGGTATCAGTCATGTGTTTGTGTTTTGGACCAAGCACACATGGAAGTCTGAGGAGATTTAGACATTTGTGATGTTGATAAAACTAAAATATAAACCTTGTTAACACCCGTCGTGTCTTTATTTTGTTCCTAGGCTGACTATTTGCAGCCGAAGCTTCTGGGCATTCTAGCTTTTTTCAACATGCAGCTCCTCAGCTCCAGCGCAGGAGAGAAGGACCGTAAAAAGTTGGTGAGTCGTCCAAAACGGACATAAACGTAATAACAATCCTAAGTTGCTGTTAGCGCATTATAATAATTCTTGTACATTTCAAAATAAAAGCCTGTCTGTTGTGTGTTTAGGCTTTGACGAGTGTGATGGCTCTGATGCGTCTGATGGGCTCCAAACACATCAGCTCCGTCCGAGTGAAGATGATGACGACGCTTCGCACCAGCCTTCGCTACAGGGAAGACTTCCCTCTGCTCTGCTGCAAGTCAGTACACACACACACACACATTCACAAAGTCACATTTTTACTGAGTTGTGTGAAGCTGGCTAAATGAATTTTAAAGTAATCTAACATATTTATTTTTAGAACGTGGGAGTGTTTTGTGAGGAGCGTGGAGCCTTCTCACCTCGGCCCTCTGCTGAGTCATGTTATTGTTGCACTTCTCCCTCTGATCCCACTCCAGCCCAAAGAAACTGCTGCTATCATTCGTTTCCTCATCCTGGAGAACAGGTGATGCTCACAACGACCCGTTTACCTTAGTAAAACTGTAAATCAGAGTAAAAACTCTTGTTTTACCTTAAACATACATTTCCTTACATCTGTGCATCTGTCACAGGGACGAAGTGAACGACTACCTCCATGAGATTTACTTTCTACCTGACCACCCCGAACTGAAAGATATTCACTCAGTTCTGCAGGATTACAAGAAGGTGTGTGTAGAAGTCAGGATTAGGGTGGAGGGGAAGGTGATTGAGATGTAAATCGTATTTTTTTTGTCATTTCTATCCAGCTGACAGCCAGCAGCAGTGACCTGGCTGCAGCGCTGCAGCTGTCCATGAGAGCCGTTCAGCACGAGAACGTAGACGTAAGGATCCACGCGCTGACCAGCCTCAGGGACATGATGCACAGCAACCAGGTACAAGCACACGTGTTGTTAAGTGATGTAAGCACCGGTTGAAAGGATTAATTAAATCATGTTATTGATGCTCTGTGTGCTGCAGGAGTGGCTGCTGCGGCAGGTTTGTGCGAGTGAGGCGGTGGAGCCAGTCATCTCCAGCCTGGTGTCTGTGCTGCTGAAGGGCTGCCAGGACTCGTCCCCAGAGGCCAGGCTGCTCTGTGGGGAGTGTCTGGGCGAGCTGGGAGCTGTGGATCCTGGACGTCTGGATCTGTCGCACACACTCACCCACGGGGACCGCAACACGTTCGTGGTTAGTTGAGCTAGAGTGGATTAAGAGGGTGTTACTGCTGCTTTTCTCTGGGCTGCAGCAACAAGTTACAGCGAGCATTTGGACAACAGTTTCCAAAATGTGAGGCAGCTGTAGGAGGGGTTGGTGACCAAATATGGATAAATTAATACATTTTGTGACTAAAATTCACAAAACAAGAAAACTTTGGCAGTTTTCATGTGGATGTCGTGCAAACGCTGCAGAATACTTATAGTTTCGCTTCTTTCAGAGAACCTTTGATGTGATCTACACACGTCTTTAATCTGGATGCAGGATTAAACTGGTGTCATTTATATGTAAAATTTTCTCCGTGACAGAGTGGGGTGGACGATCCGAACTTTGCTTATGATCTGCTGACCGAGCTGACCAGAACGTTTCTGGCTTATGCTGACAACGTCCGAGCCCAAGACTCTGCTGCGTATGCGATTCAGGTACGCACGTTCCACTGGAACTCACAAATCCAGCAGCTTTTCATCCATTCCTGTGGTTTTTATGATTTGCAGATGTGTGTGTTTTAATGTAGGAGCTGCTGTCTATATTTGAGTGTCGTGAAGGAAGAGCTGACTCTGCAGGCCGCCGTCTTTGGAGGAGATTCCCAGAGCAGATTCAGGAAATCCTGGAGCCTCACCTCAACAGCAGGTAGACATTCTCCTTTTATAAACTCTTCTGTGCTTGTAATCTGATATAATCCCATTCTTCTCGTTTGTTTCCTGCAGGTATAAGAGCAGCCAGAAGGAGGTGAACTGGTCCAAACTGAAGAAACCAGTGTACCTCAGCAGCAGAGGCAGCAAGTTTGCTGACTGGTCAGCCACCTGGGCCGGATACCTCATTAGCAAGGTTAGCCCAGGTTAACTCACTCCTTTGACAGCAATAGCACGTTGTTCTTCTGAAGGGCTCATGTTGATTCTGTGTGCTTCAGGTGCGACACGAGATGGCCAGCAAAGTGTTCAGGTGCTGCAGCTTCATCATCAAACACGACTACAAGGTCACCATCTACCTGCTGCCTCACATCCTGCTCTACATGCTGCTGGGCTGCACACCTGTGGAGCAGCAGGAGGTCAGGGTGCAGCTCTGGTTGCTTTCCCATGTAAAACAGCGGGTTTGAGTTTGAGTTTGTTCTTCATGTTTCTCTGTTTTGGTTTGAAGGTGACGGAGGAGATGCTGGCTGTTCTGACGGAGGGCGACGGGCGAGGGAGGGGCTGCACCCAGGAGACGGCCTCCAGCCTATCGCAGCTCAGCACTCAGACTGTCTTCAGCATGCTGTCACACCTCACACAATGGAGCCGCCACGTCCTGTACTCCAAATCCAAAGTCAGCGGTAAGTGACGTTCTTCTGTGTAAATGTATTGGCGTTTGCCTCTTAATCTCCATCATTTGATCCGAGGGAAAACCGGAGCTGTTTAATTGCAGAAAGCGGGGATTATCAGCGTGTGGGGGCCTTCCTCAAGGCCATCCCACAGGATGTCCTGGCCAAGGCCTCCCTGAGATCCAAAGCATACACTCGTGCCCTCATGCACTTTGAAGCTTACCTAACGGAGAACAAAGAGAACATCCAAGACCACCTCACCTTCCTGCAGGTGAGTCGACTCGAGATTCGTCAAATAAAGGTCACAGAGGCACCTTTTGGATCCACACCTGTCTGTTGCAGACGCTGTATGCTGCGATGCACGAGCCTGACGGAGTGAGGGGGGTCAACGCTCTGAGGAGGGAGGAGCCATCGCTACGGGAACAGATACTTGAGCACGAGAGCATCGGTCTGCTCCGAGACGCAACTGCGTGTTACGACCGGGCCATTCAGCTGGAGTCGGACCAGGTCCTCTCACTTAGCTGTGAAAAACTTCCGTTTATGCTTTATTTAAAAGAAAATAGTTATTTTAAATGATTAACAATTTCAGATCGGTCACTATCATGGAGTGATGACGTCCATGCTGGGCCTTGGACAGCTTTCTACAGTCATCGCACAGGTTAACGGAGTCCTGGTTAATAAGTACGACATTTTTTAAGCTCATTATTTTCTCAAATTTCTGTTTTTGATCTAATTTGAGTCACTTTATGTTTAGGCAACAGTGGAAGTCAGAGCTGAACACTTACAGAGTGGAAGCAGCCTGGAAGCTGGGCAAATGGGACCTGCTGGAGGATTATTTGAGCTCAGGTTATTAAAAAAAAGCTGCGATGGTAGAAAGTTGTTAGTTTTTAATGATTTGTAAATAATTGTGTTTGTTGACCAACCTGCAGACCAGCAGTCGAGTACCTGGGGTGTGAGGCTGGGCCAGTTGCTGCTGTCAGCTAAGAAGCAGGACGCTGAGAGCTTCTATGAGAGGCTGAAGCTGGTGAGGAAGGAGCAGGTGGTTCCCCTGTCTGCTGCCAGCTACGAGTGTGGAACCTACCAGAGAGGATACGAGTACATAGTCCGGTTCGTGGGCGAGCTTTCCGTATCATTAATTAGTGTTTTTGTATTTTACTGTCAGTCGTAGTGATGCATGATTCTGTTCAGGCTCCACATGCTCAGTGAGTTGGAGCACACTTTCACCGAGCTGCAACAGAGCAGAAACGGCTCAGCGCCACTTCTCAGCAAGCTGCCGCCTCATTGGTCCGACCGACTGGAGATGACCCAGAATTCCTTCAGGGCCAAGGAGCCGATCCTGGCTCTGCGTCGAGCCCTGCTCAGCTTCCAGCCGCAGTAAGGACGTAGAATAGAATAAAAATCCCTTTATTGTCCCTCAGTGGTGAGATTTGAGTGTAAAGCAGCAATCAGTAAGATAAAATAATAAATAAATAAGATTAAAGAGCAAAGAACAGAAAAAATTAATGTTAAAAAATCTAAATATTGGATTTTTATACATTTTAAGAAACAAAAAGTAAAGTACGGTGTAAAAAATGTGGCGGAGCTTTTACGGGGAATGGGAAGGAAACGCACCTTTTAGTGATAAAAACATTACGCACTTTTATTCAACGTAGAAGGAAAAGATGGGAAATTAAACGACATAATAAATTGATAAACTGAGCTGCAGACACTTTTTTCAAATCTGATCTTTAAAGTACTCCAACACTTTAATATCGTTTGTCAGAAATACTAATAATTAGGTATTGCTGGGTTTCGCTCACGTGACCCGGATGTCGCGCGAAACTCAAACACGGGTCAGGAAGTGTTTTGCTTCAGTACAAAACACAGCGCGATGGAGGAAAGCGAGTATAGTAAGGCATTAAATGGACTGGCACAGACGCAATATTGCGAAAAAATACATCTTCATGTAGGTTACGACCCATATAGTTTTAAAAAAAGTCTGCGTTTTCATACTCTCTGGAGGATTTACCCAGCGTTGAAGCGATCGACAACAAACTACCTTGTGCTGCATACCTCATATTATACAGCTAACCAAATGAAAGCATTCAAAAGCCTGGAAGCCTACAACTATTTTATTTCAGGTTGGGTAAACCATTTAGTGATCCTGAGAAGCTCTAAATGACAGTCGTCTTGTTTTTGCTCAGGTAAGTAGGGAGTTGTGCTATTTAGCTCATGATAATAATGATATCGCTATTGATAACAACAAGTATGTTTATGTGCTAGAATCTACTGGTAAATAACGTATTATGCCTATTTAAATCTAAATTTCTGGTACGTTAGTTTGTTTTTATAGGGTATAAACGCCACATTACAACACTAAGCTAAATGCTAACAACATTAGCACTCTGAAAGCTATTTGCCGTATGGACACATGAAAACAGTATCAAACTGTTTACCTGCCCTTTGTATGGCTGTGTTCAATAAAATGCTATAAAACATTAAGTAAACCCTTACCTGCTAGAAAGTGATCTCTGCAAACTTTAGCATTGTCCGTTTCAGCTCCTCCTGTTTTTAGCCGGAGATACTGATCCACTTCTGCCGTCTTCTTTCAGTACGTTTTTAAAAAAAATACGTCCTTTGTGGCGCACTACTTTCGGGACCCAAAAAAATGTTTGTCTTTGTCCCGATTAGAGCAATTGTAACAACCATAGACAACACAGAATTTGAGCATTTTAACGCCAAATCAACAGAGTAAATAGGGATCTGTGCAGAGGCAGCTCCTGCTTGACCCATATCTGCATTTGTTTACGTGGACTTCAATAGGAGAGGTAGGGAAGAGGCGAGGATGCTACGTCATGTGAAACCCAGCAATAAAAGGGTTAAAGAAGTGGCTGTGCATTTATTATATGTGCATGTGGGATAATATCTGTAATAAAATGATGAGCAGTGATCATCTTGCACCATCTCTGCAGGCCGGTGTGTGAGGAGCTGGTAGGAGAGTGCTGGCTGCAAAGTGCCCGAGTGGCCAGAAAAGCAGGACACCACCAGACCGCCTTCAACGCTCTTCTAAACGCAGACAACACAAACCTGGCTGAGCTGCTCACAGAGAAGGCCAAGTGGCTCTGGTCTAAGGTGCAGCGATGCTCAATATTCACTTTGTTTTGGAAATGCAGATGATGTCTGCTTCTTTTTTACAAGATGCAACAGTTTTGAGCTTTTCTGTGTTGGTCTGTGATCAGAGCGATGCACACCAGGCCCTGATCGTGCTGCAGAAGGGCGTGGCTCAGTGTTTTCCTGATGACCAGACCCTAACGGACCCTCACAGTCTGCAGATTAAAGGCAAGGCCATGCTGCTCGTCGGACGCTTCATGGAGGAGACGGCCAACTTTGAGTCCAATGCCATCATGAAGGCGTACAAGGTATTTAATGTTCCAGCTTCCTGTTTCCTCCTTACTTTTTGAAGACGTGTTCATTATTTTCATGTTTTTGGTTTAGGATGTGACCAATCTGCTGCCAGAGTGGGAGGACGGGAACTTCTACCTAGCTAAGTACTACGACAAGGTGATGCCGATGGTGACTGATAACAAGATGGAGAAACAGGGAAATCTGATCCGATACATCGTCACCTTCTTCGGAAAGTAGGTTCTGGTTTAATTACAAACCCAAAAAAAGGTTTTATTGAAGCTGCTTTAAATGAAACTCCCTCTCTGTCAGAGCCCTGCAGTTTGGGAACCAGTACATCTACCAGGCCATGCCTCGCATGCTCTCCCTCTGGCTGGATTTTGGGGCTAAAGTGTGTGAGTGTGAGAAAGGTGAGGAACCAAAAGGGCTGGGATGTTTCCATTTTAAGGTACCGACTGTTGCCAAATTAAATTCTTTCTGCAAATATCCTCCCCTACAGCTGGCCGCGCGGACAGACAGATGCGACTAGAGCTGAGTAAAATCAACAGCGTGGTCAGTGAGCACTGCTCTAACTTGGCGCCGTACCAGTTCCTCACCGCCTTCTCCCAGCTCATCTCCAGGGTGTGTCACTCCAGCGACGATGTCTTCACTGTTCTCATGACCATCGTGGCCAAGGTGTTCCTCGCTTACCCCCAGCAGGCTATGTGGCTGATGACTGCGGTCTCCAAGGTGATATGATGTCATGTTTTTAGACTGTGTGTGGAAACCTGTTCATTCATGTTTATTTTAAAAGCCAAGTTGACTGAGAAAACATTTTTTACTTGTTATTTTTTAAATATGATCAGTCACTCTGAGTTTCACAAGCAGGCTTAGTGTGAAAATAGTCTTCTTCCCCGTTAGCATTAGTAACTCCACAACATGCCAGAACTCCGTCAGGCTTGTGTTATTTGTGAAGATAAAACATCAAAATTGCAGATTAAGTGTTGCTGTTAGCCAATCAGAGGTGAGATGTCCAAAAATCAGGGAGTAAGACTCCAAATCCTGTCATCTTCTGCTCCCCTCTTCTCCAGCTAACTTCTACTTCCTGAAACAGGAGCGCCTGAGCTTTTTTCCCACGGAGATCGACTTAAAAGGCCTTCATTTATACTAGAGACCACTGCAAATGTAATTTAAAAAACGAGTGAACTTGGCCTTTAATGAAAACTTCCCGTGTTGTGTTTGCTTTTCAGTCATCCTACCCCATGCGTAAGAACCGCTGCAATCAGATCCTTAAGAAAGCCATCAGTCTTAAACAGTCTCTGGAGAAATTCATTGGAGATGCCAACAGACTGACTGACAAGCTGCTGGAGCTCTGCAACAAACCGGTACACACACACACACACACACAATGTATAATTCAGTCTTCTGTTTGTAGCTACAGTATTTAAAAAATGCATTTTATTTTATTTTATTTCTACGTGTTGGTGTTAAAAAAGTCAGTAGAAGTTGATAAAATAATATTGATCCACTGAGTAGAAGGAAGACATATTTTTGATGATTTTGAATGTGTTTTAGGTGGACAGCAACAGCACCATGCTCAGTATGAACGTCCAATTTAAGCAGCTGAAACGTCTGGTGGAGGAGCAAACGTTCAGCCAGATCCTGATCCCGCTGCAGTCTGTCCTCATCCCCACACTGCCCTCTACTGGTGGGGCAAACACGCAGCACGACGCCTTCCCGGGACACTGGGCCTACCTGGATGGCTTTGAAGATGCTGTGAGAGAAACGTCTAGTAATAGTGTCTCTAGAAGAGTGTGTTTCCAGAAAAACATTTTGACATAACGAGTGTGTGTGTGTGTGTGTGTGTGTAGGTGGAGATTTTGGCATCTTTGCAGAAGCCTAAGAAGATAAGTCTGAAGGGCTCAGATGGCCGGAGCTACACCATGATGTGTAAACCTAAAGATGATCTGAGGAAAGACTGCAGGCTCATGGAGTTTAACTGTCTCATTAACAAGGTGTGTAAGACATAATGTTCACAGACATTTAAAATAATACCAGTTTTGATGCAGGACCCTTGGATCCTAACTGAAATAGAATGTGTCTTACAGATAAAGCCACCTAACTGATACGTCTTTGATGTTTTTGTCTGCAGTGCCTCCGTAAAGATGCCGAATCAAGACGAAGAGAGCTGCATATCTGCACCTACGCTGTGATACCCCTCAACGAGGAGTGCGGCATCATCGAATGGGTCAACAACACGGCCGGGCTGCGACACATCCTCACAAAGCTGTACAAAGAGAGAGGTATCCCCTCGTAGGAGGCTTGGAAGTACACGAGGAGATCAGTATGATTGAAACTTGTAACGGGTTGTGTCTGTGACTTTTTAAGGCATCTACCTGTCGGGTAAAGAGCTACGGAAACTTATCCTGCCAAAGACGGCTCCTTTTGAGGAGAAACTGCGAATCCACAAGGAGGTGCTGTGCTCTCGACATCCTCCTGTCTTCTATGAGTGGTTCCTCCGAACCTTCCCTGATCCAACATCCTGGTACTCTAGATCCTTCCAGCATATACAGATAAAGGATGATGTCATTTTAGTGTCTGCCCATGTGCTGTCTGACTCACACAGTTACTGCTTTTGTGTGTGTGTGTGTGTGTGTGTGTGTGTGTGTGTGTGTGTGTGTGTGTGTGTGTGTGTGTGTGTGTTCACAGGTACAGCAGTCGCTCTGCGTACTGCCGCTCCACTGCTGTGATGTCCATGGTGGGCTACATCCTGGGTCTGGGAGATCGTCATGGTGAAAACATCCTTTTCGACTCGTTCACTGGGGAATGTGTTCACGTGGACTTCAACTGCCTCTTCAACAAGGTTTGTCTTTGTCTCAAACTAAAACATCTGATATGTAAAAATAAAAAATGAGTTAATAAAGAAACAATAATTAATTTTTAGTCACCACTTTTGCTGCTTTCTCTGTTTTTGTCTGAACATCTTTGGTGCTATTCTCTTCCTGTCCACTAGGGGGAGACTTTCGACGTGCCTGAGGTAGTGCCTTTCCGCCTGACCCAAAACATGGTTCATGCTATGGGGCCCATGGGCACCGAGGGCCTGTTTCGACAGGCCTGCGAGGTCACAATCAGACTAATGAGAGACCAGAGGGAATCACTCATGAGGTAAACACACAAAAATATAATTTCATAAACTTTTACTTGTTTACTTTATACTTGAATTTTATTACTGGTCATGGCTACATTTTTTCTGTCACAAAATCCTTTTTTATCGTTAATTATTCAAGTTTCTTTTTTCCATTTCAGTGTGCTGAAAACCTTCCTTCATGACCCTCTGGTTGAGTGGAGCAAACCAGCCAAAGGACTATCGAAAACTCCAGCCAATGAGACGGGAGAGATCGTTAATGAAAAGGTGTGGTGTTTCATTTTTATTGGGATGGGGCAACATATCAGTAAATATTTACCTATGACACATAGATATTTAGTTTAATCCTGTTATTTACTGCTCCATCAATTCCTTCCAGGCTAAGACGCATGTGTGTGACATCGAGCAGCGTCTTCAGGGGGTGATCAAGAGCAGGAATAAAGTGCTTGGTCTGCCTCTGTCTATAGAGGGACACGTGCACTACCTAATCCACGAAGCCACAGATGACAAACTGCTCTGTCAGATGTACCTGGGCTGGGGCCCGTACCTATAGGAACACCTCAGCTAATGAAGTCGGTTCTTGACCCTGCCGTTATAGCACTTTGGACCGTTGAATGAAAAACGGATGGTTCAGTATTTGTTCTAAAGTTTCTGTTATTGTTTTGGAGTTTTCCATTCTCTGGAAATGTTAAATTCATTTGTTTGTTTTTCTCTAATAAACAATGTGTTCATTTGCAAATGTGCCTTTTAAAAGCGTCTTTTAATCTTTTAACCCTCCTTTGAGACACAATTAGTTCAGGCTGTCAGCTGATTGTTTTTAATCCCTTGTCTTGTTGCTCTTTTCCTGCCGACATCCTGATTCTTTCACAATGTTTAGGAAGCTAAAATAGGACTCGGTGAAAGGCTGCAGTTTAAAGTAGGTTATATTCAGTGTAATTGTTTAAGCTAGCAGTATAGTGTAGTTACAGGTTCAGATATAAATGTATTTAAATAGCTGCTTAGTGTTTTTATCTGCGTTTCCATATTTACAATGGCTTTTAATTCTTGTTTTAATGCAGCAAAAGCTCAAAGACTAACACTGACTTAATTGTTTCACAAGTCCCTTTTATTTTGTGCTTTTTGTTCCATTTATAATCGAAATAACAGTGAAACAAATTAAGTTGTAGTTATACCCACAGATTTCCATAGCCAGTTTGTTTTATTTTGAAAATCACGGACCGGAAGTTACTGTAATCTATTACGTTGTTCGAGGATTTGGAGATTTCTTTTAAAAATCGTTACTTTTGACAATTTATCACATATTGTAACGTGCGTATTACGCTATTTACACATTTAACAGCATAAAATAATAGTTAATGGTGTCAGTGCAGCGGAGAGCGCCTGCAGGATGATCAGGGGACGTCACAGGCAGGTGCGTGCTAACCGTGTCATGCGCGCGTCTGTTCGGGTGATCATGCCGAGGTCAGATAGCTGTTTTCGGACGCTCGCTTAGCTCTGTCCCGCGGGACCGTCAGAGCTCCGCTGCTCCCTGGGAGACTCGGTTATGGATCTGACGCGGCTGGCTGTGGATGCGGGTCAGTTCATTAACCGGGCTGTGCAGGTAAAAGACAAAAAAGAACATTTTACAGCTCACTTGTAAATAATCAGAGTTGTTTACGTTCAGGTTAAGCTGATGTCACGTTGTTATTTGGCTTCAGTACACCGAAGAAAGTCTCGGGCAGGCGGACAGGACTGAGTTGGACCCGGGGCTGGAGGAGCTCCTGGCCCGGGTGGACACCACCAAGACCTGGACGGACAAGATCCTTTCCCAGGTGGAGGTGTTACTGCAGCCTAGTCTGGGTGAGACGCGTTAGTGTTCATCTCAACTATAAATACAGTCTCGGTATAAAGGTGATTAATAAGCTTTTATATGGATAAACCATGCATTCATGCTCTTTGTGATTAGTAAAGCCCTCTCTTAGAGATGCCAAATTAACTGGACAAATGACCCAAACATATGGACTCACATAAGCATTTTATTTGTTTATTTTTTTATTTAACCAATTAAAACGTCAAAAAGTTGTAGATCCTTGGCATGCACTTACAGCAGCTCTCTCCTTTGCTGCAAAAACAAAACCATCAGGGGTTACAGTACTATCATGTGTTGCCAGATCAACCGCTTTCTCTTTGAATGATCTCAATAGTTCAAAAAAGCTTTGAAATTCCAAAAAGACAAAAGTGGTGGATGACCAAATAAATCACGGCTGGGTAAAAGGAAAACCTCCTTCATAATATTTAGTCAAAGAACACAATCCTGAAGGTCGATTGAGAATTTTTCCTGCTAGAAATGAAAAAATATAGCAGATGTACACAATCATCCTCTTGACCGACAGTGGCAGAAGCAACATGATTTGTCTCTGCATGTATCTATATTCACTTATATAGGATGGCTTGCCAGGCTATGGGGTTCCGAATGTGCCAAAAATATTTGTCCATGTTGTTGTTGTCTTTTACCATTTAGCTGTTGTCTTGCTGTTTCTGTTGTTTTTTGGTATTGTTGCTCTTGTCTGTGTTGTTGATGTCATTGTTGTTGCTGTATCAATAACAATGACATCAACAACACCACCACCAACTACAACAATAGCAGCAGCAACAACAATAACAATAATAAAAGCAGCATCAACAACACAATCAACACAGACAACAGCAACAATACCCTCCCCCCCAAAAAACAATCAATCAAACAAATCCAACAACAGAAACAGCAAAACAACAGCTAAATGGTAATAAACAAAGACATAAACAAATATTTTTGGCACATACTGAACTCCATACCAGGCTACTATCCTCCTGTTTGAACTCGGTTTGCTCTCTAACACAAACATCTCCTGTTTGCCTTGATTGTAATTGGCTCCTTCAGATGAAAGGAGCAGGTTATTCTTTTGAATCAAATCTCGTTGCCTAATGGAGTTGTGGCTCTGCAATCTATCCAGTAAGTGGACTGTTCAGCTGCCAGAAGCATAAAGGATATCTTTTCATAATGTTGCATTTACGGACCGCTTTTAGTCTTGACTCAAAAGCTTTTCTCCTTGTTTGTTCACTTAAGCGTTGCATTATTTTATGAATAACTCTCTGGTGGTTAAGTGGCTTATTTAGTCGTATGTTAATGGCTACTAATAATAATTAAGTGTGTTTCATGGCCCCAAACCTCCATACTGACAGGAGCTCGGTTAGAGGACCGGCTGTATGAGCATCTGGAATGGAGCGCTCCTCCTCGGCCACGTGCACGCGAGTTACTGGGAGATGACATGACCCAGGCGGGACTGGAGATTGGATCCAACAGCCCCTACGGTGAGTTGGTTTGGAACCATATTAGGACTTTTTTTCTGGTCGATACAAAACATGTCCATGAAGTTCTTTGCACTAAATCACAGTCAGTCAGTCACCTTCCAGAATGAGCCGTTTCAGGGCTCTGTCACTTTAAGAAAACACGCTTTGGTTGATGTTTGCACTTAGCATGCATGATAATAAAATGTTTGTGTGCAGGAACGGCGCTGATCCGGTGTGGAGAAGCCCAGAAGCAGCTCGGAGAGGCCGAGAGGAAGTTTCTGAAAAGCACCAACATTCATTTTCTCACGCCTCTGCGGAGTTTCACTGAGGGGGAATACAGACTAATACAGGTGAAACACTCATTTATCCCTGTTTCCTTTTCATCAGGCTTTTCTTCATGAAGCATTTGTGTCCTAAACCGTTTACAGAATGAGCGTAAGATGTTGGTGAACAAGCGTTTGGACTTGGATATAGCTAAGAGCAGGCTGAGAAAAGCCCACGAGGCCGACAGGGAGGCCAGAGTGAGTCCACGCACTTTAGTTTTCCTGATCTTTAAAGAAGAAACAGGTGGAAAATACCTAATTTCACAATAGAAGATTGTAAACATCGTCTTTCCTCTTTAATTCCAGTATTTAAATGCAACCCCGATGGAGGATGACTACTTGTCACATGTCTCCTTTATGTTCAGCTTCCTGCGTGTTAAATGGCTCAAGGTTGGTGTGTTTTAAAGGAGCTCTGATGGTGGAAAAATAAAGTTTTATTGAGTGTTTAAATCAATCGTTTGTCTCTTTGTTACAAACAGATGTGGGCTCAGGAAATCTCTCAGGTACGCAAACATTCATGCATGTTTTTCATTCTAGGTTTTAAAATGTGCAAAAACATAAGTTTGGTGAAGCTTCTCAGTCATCCAGGAGAAGCGAAAATGTCTTCAAGAAACCAAAGAAGTCAAGTTGCCTTCATTAGAACCCCCTTTTGGATTGCAAAAGCTGAAAAAGTCCAGCAAAACTGGTAGTTTATAAAACCACTGATTCGGTTTTGTGAGTTTAGGTGAGATGAAATGATTAAATGAAGTCAGATCTTATTGTTCTGTGTCGTTTGAGTTTGTATCTGCAGAGGAGGGTTGTTTAGATGCAGGGCAGCTCATTTAGATGCAAACTGATGATGCACGTATTTGCAGGCAGAGATGGAGCTGAGGATCTGTCAGAGTCTTTATGATCGACAGTCCGATGTTACAAAACGAGTTGTTGACGGACTCGGCAACACCCACGTAAGCTCACGCACTGAAAGATGGAAGATTAAATCCTCTCCGGTTAATGTTGACGCTCCTCTTCTGTCTCCCTGTGCAGACGAACCACATGAGGAGCCTCGCCGACTTTGTGGATGCTCAGTCTTCATATTTTGCTGAATGCAACCAACACGCTCAGGAACTGCAACGGCACCTAGCCAGGTCAGCATCCCCACTCCCACCTTCAACTGGGTGTCTCATGCAAAAACAAAAATACTGACAATAATTTTTATTTGAGTGGATTTTATACATTTTAAATCTCTCTTTGCAGGATTCCAGCCATTCTTTGCTCTAATAACTGGCAGTCTGCAGTCAGTAATGGCGTAAATCTGCCGAGCAGTCACGTAGCTGACGATGAGCCTCTAAAGTTGGATCAGGTCACGCCAACACCCAGAGATCTTCCAGACCTCAACCAGGACTCATTAGTTGTTAATTCTCCCCCTAAAACTGATTCAGTTTCCTCTGCCAACGTGAACCAAAACAACAACAACGTCTCATCCAATCAGAGCCCGCTGAACCAGTCAGCAGTTAGGAGGCGGTTATTTGCCAGTCAGACGTTGGATCATGTGTTTAGATCGATCCAAACAGAAGAGCAGCAATCTCCCAGCGAGACGGGCGACCAGGATGTCGACGTCTCGGTGAACAAAGATGCTGGGGGAGGAACACGAGCTGCATCCCCCCCTTCACAGGTCAACGAGATCTTAACGGAACCTCAGATGGAGAACTCAGAAGCCAATGACACTCCGACTCCCAGTGATGTGGGTCCTCCTCCAAAACACAATCCCAGTTAATGAGGTTAAAGCATGTCAGCTGGTTCTGATGTCACCTGGGGAGCAAGGGTCTGGGTAAATGACACATAATATCAAAATGATGTAATAGCAAGTGTTGTAGGGATGTTATTGTGAGGTAAATGTCAGAGCATTTATTATTTCAGACATATAATCACAATAATGTAAACGAAATCTAGATATTATGGAATATGTGTGTTTAAATCTGGATTTTAAGTGTCTTCACAACTAAGTCAGAATTGTCTGTTTATATGTATATGAGTGTGAAGTTCTGATGTTTAAAAGAATCACTTTGTGCCAAGTGAGCACGTGTGTTTGAGTGTAGTTGTTCGCTCAGATCTGTGACACCTCCATAAAGAACGGCCTGTATGTCCCGCTGTCGTGTTTTGACTGGTGTTTCTCAGGCTGAGGTCATTTTCCATATGAAACGCTCACTTGTGTTTATGGGTTTCTTGTGAAGCTCAAGAAGCGACAACACTCCAACTTAAACAGAACCTCTTTGCTTCTTCTGGGTTTCCTCATTTGAAACGACCAAATCACCTCTTTTTACACTTTCACCCCATTAACCCCCTCCCAAGGTGAAATGGGTAGGTTTCCGTGTCCAGATGTTGTTGATTTTCTTCCTGAGGGCACCCCTGCTCCGCTGTGATGTGGCTCCAGCTTTGGGACCTTTGATGGAAACCAACGCTCCGCTGTGGAGTTCTGATGTAATCTCCCACCCAGCAGATGTAGGGTTTTGTCCAAATACATAAAGATATTTGTGGGTTTGGTTTGCAACAGCACTCAAGTTCTAATCTGGCAGATTTAAACTTGTGATTGAGTCACTTTGTTGAGCCGTGGTCAATGTTTTTACTGTTTTGTTTTGAGGATGTAGGAGTGAAATGTGCAGTGATGATGTCATACTAAACTTAAGTATGGAATAAATCTGCTCAGATTGTTTTGTGTTTTAATTTGTAAGATTTTAAGAACTCAATTATTTCATAAAGAAATACAGTTTATGGAACAACTTAATTCATATATGAACCACATTACGTAAATAAACCTGCCTAAACACATTTAAGGTTAAAAAGGGACATATGACGTTTTTCTTAAGTTATAAGAGTCCCATGTTAATACAAAACATGTTCATATATTGTTTTGCACTAAATCCCTCTCACATGAAGCAATTTCAGCAGTTTTATTCTGCACATTTTTAGTACCTGAGCCATTTCAAGGCTCTGTCTCTTTAAGAAAACTCAAGCTAGCCACGCCCAACCCTCGTCAGCTCAGGCTGCTATAGGCTGAGAAGCTCCGATGTCCCGGAGGGATTTAAAGTAGAGCTGCTGCTCCTCCAACAGCAGCTCTCGCATGTGAGAGGTGGTTTTGTTGTAATTTCTCCATTTGTGACATCACAAACGGGGAGTTTTTGAAATGGCTTGTTTTAGGCACTTAACTCCTGGAATTAAGCACTGACAGAAAACAGATAGATGGATCTTTTTCTCGTTTGGAGTGTTTGAAGAGGCAGTAGAGATCCACATGGCAGCACTAAACAATGCAAAAGGTGAGTTTTGCATAACACTACGTCCCCTTTAACAAAACTAAAGTGTGTGTTTCTCCAGCACTTCTCCATCTGCTTGCTCCTGATTTCATCGATTAGACACAGATTGTGCCGTATTGATTAAGAATTTCTCCTGGAGCCTTTGGCTCAGGTAACACTTGGATCACAGCAATGTTTTAGCTTGGTGCTTCTTGAGAAATAAAGCCCTAGCTTCTGCTTTAGGACGAGATTTATTCATGGACATCAAAGTGTTTCATAAAATAAGCTGGTTCTCCTCAATCTGACCACAGCAAGATGTTCTACCTACAAAAAAGAAGACCCTGTCGTTTATTTACGTTTCCTGAATGGATACATTCCACCTTCTTTACGCACACAGGGTTTGGGTTGCTTTGCATAAGAATCTTTTATCATATAAGCCTAGAAATTACAGGTGTGTATAAACAAACTAATAGAAAAAGATAATTGTAGATGTTAGAATTGGGAGTTGCAGATGCTATTCATTATGAGATGTGCGACTGGAAATATGTGCATTCTTGATTTAATTACCTCTAACAATTTAATTTATTTTTAATAAATGAAATCTCAGAGAAACTGAAGCAACCTATAAAAATGTCATCACTTGTCCCTGTTCAGAAAAACATGTTAGATTAAATTTTTTTGGTCATTTTGATGTGTGTTTTTGTTTAAAACTCATAAATATTTACTATGTTTTCTGTTGTGAAAAGCTTTTTTTAATATACATGGTTTAGAGAAGTTGTGAAAGAAGATTCTTACGGGCTGAGCTCAAATCCCTGTGGTACTCCAGACACACAGTTGGTCCCTTCTGGGAGACAACCTGTCAAATAGTACACTACTTTAGGTTAGAAAAACACAAAACACCCTTAAAGGTACATCGAAAAGGTCTTTTAAATGTTCTCTTGTGTCTGTTTCTGCTCTATATTAGTTTAATTATGAAATTAAACAAAGTCATTACCTTAAATGTAATGTGACACCACCTTTGTCTGTTTGCTGTTTTAACAGTGTCTCTATTGTTGCCTCCTCTTTCCTCTCCATCCTACACACACAGGACAAACAGGGATACACCCAAAAAATACCACAAAGTTCTCCTAAACCAGCGTCTGTGTGTGTGTGTGTGTGTGTGTGTGTGTGTGTGTGTGTGTGTGTGTGTGTGTGTGTGTGTGTGTGTGTGTGTGTGTGTGTGTGTGTGTGTGTGTGTGTGCGTGCGCTTGCAGTCATGTTAATATGCGGTTTGTTCAGCAGTCAGGTCCTTGCTGTTTTACATCTGCTGCTGATGTGAGTTCTTTTTGACAACACCCATTGTCCTACTTTCCCTTGTAGCCTTTTTTTTTATCAGGACCAAGCTAGATGGCTGCATCTGTTTTCTCTCAGTTCCCTCTGGTCTCTCCTAAAATACTCTTCTGAAGTTGCCTCTTTCTGCTTGTCCATCTTGCTCCATGTTTTCATATTTTACATGTCACTCTGTCTCAAATCTCTCTTCCTTCCTTTGGGAGTGTTTTTGCGTGACAGCTGAGCTGTAGGCGTGGTGTGCAGGTGGCTGATAAATGTGACTCCTGTGGCAGAATCATTGAATAGCCTAAATATAAAACTGACCTTTCGAGTGGAAAATTTAGAAATTTCTGAGGTGGAACCTAAACAGTATGGAAACATCAGCATACTCAAATTATTGTTAATGGAAGAAAGCCAGGAAAATGCTCCTCCGATGGCAGATGGGGACATTTCTATGGGTTTGCCCTGACCTTCTGCACCTTTTCTCACCAACTAACCATCATGTTTTCCCCCAACCTGTTTTCTCCACTTCCTCCTGCAGGTTTTTCTCTTTTCCTGCGATAAATCTGCCAGCTTCACCCCAGGTTCTCCCACTGCTATAATTATAACCTGCCAGACAGAGACGATCAGATCAGACATGCGTGCTGACATGTGCAGTATGAGGAGCAGTCTGCTGGTCTGCAGGGAGAAAGGTCGGGTCACTTCCTCTGACCCTGACATGCTGTACGTCTGCAGCTGAACACCTGTTAGCCATGAGTCTATACACTCAAGGTCAGCTGTCCTCACAGAGCCTGCAGTAACTTAAACAACAATGTCTCCAGGCTAGTAAAAGCAGAAAATAGGTGTTTCTTAGCAACATCATTCAACTTAAAGTAGTAAAATGATTGTTTTTTCAAGCTATAATATAATCCAGGCACTTGAGCGGTCCAATTTTGCAGGTTAAAAGCTTTGAGTTGATGCTAAGTGCAGGGTGTGACTTACTCATCAGTTAAACAGGAAAAGTGGCAGAAAAGTGGTGTTTGAGTTCAGATTTCCTTTAGAAATATTATATATTCTCTCCATTTGTTGTAATGAGGATTTCGTGCATTAATGCATTTATTAATGATGTTGCTGATGATTTCTATTCTGGATTTTGCTGCCATGTGTGGCCTGAATAACATGAATCCATCAAATATAATGGTTACACAATGGGTTAGGTGTTTTGCTTCTGTCCTGCTGAAAGGGAAAAAAGTCTTAAGTTCTGAATGTAAACATACAAAATAAAAAAATATTCAAATCTTAGAGTTTGTGCAGCTGAAGCGAAGATTTCTTACATGTTTTTTGTGGTAAATTAAAAAAAATTGGTTGATAGCAGTTTTTACTCCTCTTTTTCTAGAATAAAATCAAAAAAGTTTTTTTTTGTTTTATTGTGTTTAACCTCCAAAAAATGATCAAACTATAAAAGCAACAACAACAAAACTTTTATTCATTTGTATTTCTATTAAAATGAGATTTTAGATGGAGACTGTGGACTGCAGATGTACTCTTTTTACTGTAATTAATAAAATAATTAAAAAAGTTAGATTTTATTAAACTAAACTTTAATAATATTTAATAAAAATCACGTTAGAAGTTTAAAACACGCCGGAACATTTTCTAGTCATCGTATCAAATCACTGTTGGAGTTACTTTTGCTCTTAAATATGTCAGTTCTCTTGAAATAAACTTCTAAATGAATCCTACTTTTTACTTTAAAATAATTTAATTTATCTTTTTTTTGCTTTTATTCTCATTCATGTGTCCCAGAAAACCCCCCATCATTCCCCATATTGCCCACATTTCCTTGTCAGTTTGACTTTTGACACTACCTCCATGAAAGAATTACTCACCCAGTTCTCATACACACACACACACACACACACACACACCCTCCCCAGCATCCTCCCTCCTTCCTTCTTGTCAGATTTATAAGGCAGCACTGTTGCCTCAGTGAGGAGAGCCTCACATGAAGTGAGCGGCTGAAACACCAAAAGCAGGTTGATATTTCATGAGACCCGCTGTTGCCTCCTCTCTAACACGAGACCTCAGCGCTCCATCATGCGTGTGCTCAGCGTTGTGTTTGTGCTGGCCACCGTGGGTTTAGGTTTGTGTGTGAATGAGATCAAGTTTGAAGGGAACTTTGCCGACAGCTACGATAACGAGATTCTCCAAGATCAGCAGGAGGGTGAGTGCCGTTTACTTGTCTCTGACCAGATGGATCATTGAGGAGAATTTATCATCAGCTTCCATGGCAACGACTAAACACTGGAGGAAATTATATAGTCTTGTTTAGTTTTGGTGACGTATGAGTGTGTTCGCTTCATAGAGTTTATAGGTAACACTTTACAATAAGCATCCCTTTTTTAACGTTACTTAGTGCATTATTAAGCATTAATAAACTATTAAATAAAGTATTATCAACTAATTAACCATATTATGTAATGCATTACTAAGCAGACACCCCCCCGGCCCTTTGTCCTAACCTTAAGGACACTTAATAGTTAACAATAACGGTAATAAAGGGACCCATATTGTAAAGTGTTACCGAGTTTATTCATAATCCATTTTTTGCATGAATAAAACCATCGTTTAACAATCAACTTTGCACTTTTTTGCAAAAGTTACCATCTTTGGTCATTGCAGATGGGAGAAAACAATCACAAAATTCCAGAAAAAGTTCCATATTTCTCCTTGACCACATTAAACCAAAGACATTTAACCTTTATTTAGCATGTTTAATATACTAAATATAAGCTTTACTACAATAAGATCTAAGGCCCAGATCTAAAGCTTTTTTCGTGTCAAATATGCATGTTTCCTCCATGCATCCCACTTTATGCTTATTGGTCGATAGAATAGGCTCCAAAATCTTCAATCCCACTCTTGCAATTTTGAGAAAAACAGTTAGGTATATTTTTGCTGCAACTAGACAGGCTGTGTAGGAGGTTTGGAGAAAAAAAACTCAAAAACAACCAAAATTCTGCAGAACTGTTGTTATTTAAAGAGGAAGCAGCTTAGGTGGCTTTCAGGGGGACAGGACAGCAGGAGAGAAATAGCTTCTAACTGCAAATTATGGTAAACAATAAGTAGATTTATTGGCCTGAAGTGCATTTTCAACATTTGTATGATTCAAAAACATTCAAGAATACTGGAGAAATCCATTCTATAAAGCTTTAAAATATGTAATCATTCCTAATTTTATTTGAGATGTGCAATTTTTGCTCCTTTATTATCCTATGTTTCATGAAACATGTTATTTTCATCCAGTGCCAATGTCGTTCAACCTTTCCAGTGTGACTGTATTATTGATGCACCCCTGTGGTTTTGTTCTGCAGGGGAGTCCCTAAACGCAGCGTGCCATGCAGACCTCTCCCGCTGGGACAAGCTTTTCATATCTCTAGAGGACTCCCACATGAGGCAGAACATGCTGCTGGAATCGGTGCAGCAGTGCTGTGGAGGAATGAAGACCCAGATGGAGAAGCTGCTGAAGGCCACGCTGCAGCAGTACATACCCAGCCTGGGGTCGGCGTGCAGGGCGCAGGCGGAGCAGGCAGGTCTCAGGCTGCATGACAGCTTGGTGGAACTCCGTAGGGAGGAGGCAGACAGAGAGAGAAGAATAAACACCACCCTGGAGAGGATGCTGCACAGCAGCCGTGAGGAGAATGCTCGACTGAAGCGTCTAGAAGAGTCTCTTGCGTCACTGACTGAGAGCCAGCCAACACCGAGACCTGGAGGTTGGGGGGCATCAGGGATAAAACCCCTCCTGTCTGACCTGAAGGGAATGACTTCACCAGCAGACGTGGATGCAGTAACAGGGTCTCTGGTTGCTATAGCGACAGAGCTGCAGAAGGTTCACCTGCAGTTGAATGAAATGAAGAAGCAGGCAGGAACACTGAGAAAAAACCGGGGAGATACATGAATCTACTCACAGGGACTGTGCACATACTCTTTTTTTATGAGTTTGCTTTTTTATATATATGAGCTTATTTTTTCTGGTGAGAACAAATTGTAATGTCCCAATTAAATAGTGGCTTTGCTTTAATGAATAAAAATCAATTAAAGAGCCAAATCACTCAGATGGAAACGGTTTCCTCCCTCCTCCCACGTGGTGATGGTCTCATTTTCAACACTTTAATTTGTTTAAGTCAGCGCTGGTGTTTATCCTGCCACGCACGTGCCAGCGTTTACGCCTCTGTCTCTGTGTTTGTGTAGCCATGATGGCGTCTAATACCCACAACCGCAGGAAGGTGTGTCAGAGGTCTGGCTGGTGTGTAAACCTAGTGCTCATTAGCTGCTTTAAGAGCGTCTGAATGTAAAGAGGCCACGGCTTATAATAGTCACAGTGTTTCTGATTAGTGAAACACACACACTCACTCACACACACTCACGCTCTCTGCTTGCACCACAAAAATAAGAAGCAAAGGGAATAAAAGTAAATGTAATTATTTACTACATTAACCTTTCAGGTGTTGCAAAACTAACAAATTAACAAATTTATTATCATAAAAGTAACATTAAAGGCTGTAGCATTTGTTTGTGAGCTGAGTTTGAGTCATTTGCGCCCATAAGTAGTTTATATTAACACAAAACATCATGCAAATCTAAAGAAATCAAATAAAAAGCACCACAGTTCAAATGCTGTATTATATTCCTCCTCGGGGTTGATAACGTCAAGATTTTTGGGAAAATGAAGCAACAAATAACTAGAATTTAATTTTCCAAGCACAATCACATGTATACTTGTGCCCGTTTCCACATGATTCAGCCTCTAAAGATCTGCAGCTGGCTGGAGACCTGCTACGTTTGATCATGGCCTATTTTTGTGCTAAATGTCAAGTGTAAGGCGTGATCTTAGACTAGATAATGGGTTCCCTGCTCCACAAAAGCTCCAGATATTTCTGCAACCACACACAGAGATAAGGATGGTGTTACTATTGTTAAAAGGAGTGTGTAGGGGTTTTATTATTTGTTTTTTGTGAGAGAGAAGAAAGCAGCAGGGGACAGAAGAAGAGAGACCCAGTGTGTGTGGTAGTCATAAGAAAAAAGGAGCTCTCACCCATAAAAGTGTTTTTGTTTTGTTTTTACGAGGCAGCCAGCCAGACGCAGGACAATAATCAGCCAGCATCAGCTCTGCTTTCTGTGTTCCTGTTCTGCTTTCATCTGTTTTTCGTCATTTCCCTTCCTGCTCTGCTTCTTATCTCCAAGCCGATCCCATCATCTCCCCTTGCTCTTCATCCGTTTATCTTCCTCTGATGATGACTTTCTCTCATCAGTCACCGACGGTGCGTTCGATTCAACCTGCAGCCGATAGAGACGCATCTGCAAACTGTTGCTGAGTAAAAGTAGCCACAGCCGTGCACTCTGAGAGATTTTAATATCACATCATGTAGTCACGGCAACAGACAACACAATATTGGCACTTTCCCGAAAGCAAAGACAACAATACAAAATAGATAAAGCTCCGATGGACATTTATCAGTCTCTTATGTACAGTGGAACAGGCAGGGCTGTGGAAAAGCATTTGCCCCCTCACAGGTTTCCTATTTTTCATCACTGACTGCATTCTGTATTTATTTATCTGAAAGTGGGGAAATGGTTTCTCACAGCCCTCCTGGTTCTAGACAAGAAAAAAGAGGGACGATAAGGTTTATTTTATGGGCGACTCCAGAATCTCCTCGTACTCCTCCCTCTGGCGCCGCCCGCCTCCTCGAGAGGGAAGCAGCTTCATCGCCACCAGCCAGCCGACGCTCAGCACGACCATCACGTTCCCCACGACCTCGGGAGCAGTGGGAGCCACGGGGAGCACTGCAAGATGAAGGAGCATGGCAATGGGCACCTCCAAGCTCTGGGAGGCAGAAACCAGAGCTGGGTGGAGACGGGTGAGGGCGTGCGTCATCCCCAAGAAGGCTGCTACTGAGCAGGCTACCAAACCCAGGATGAGGCCCCATGCTGGGGCACTCATTGGCCAGGACCAGCCTTCCTGGAGCAGAACCAGAGCAGCTGGGGTTAGCAGGCAGCCTGTCCAACTCACTGTGAACAAAGCAGTACCGATTCCCACCCTGTCCTTCAGTGAGCGATACCCAACCAAAGCCAGAGCCATCCACAACCCAGCGAGCGCTGAGAGGGACCACCCAAAAGCACCTTTCCAGAAGGCGACTGGGTCGATTGGTGAATCTGAGTAGCTCTCGTCTGTGGTAGGAAGTAGTAGAAGTCCCAAACCGCACAATCCCGCTGCTATGGTTATCCCATCGGCCAATCCCAGCCTTTCCTCCAGGAGCAGGAAGGCAAGGGTTGCAGACAGGGCTGTAGTCGCCAAACGCCACGTTGTTGTACCATCTCCAGGGGAGACGAAGGTTAAGGATGAGTAGGCACAACATAGAGAGAGGGAGTATGCAATGCCATAACAGAGTAGACGCAGTCGATAGCCCTCCGGTCCAAAAGGGTTCTGCCCTCGATGTAGAGGGACGGCCACAGACAGGAGCTGTACGATGGACCGCACCAGGAGCAGAAACAGAGGTCCGAGGCTGAAGCGGTCAGCGGCGAGGCGGGTCAGAACGATCAAACAGCCGTGGGCCAGCGCCGCACCAAACAGCCCCAGCCAGGTGAAGCGAGAAGCCGACACAGAAGCCTCACCAAAGCTGGCCAATTGTTCGCCAACCCCTTTCCCAGAACCCTTCACTGCTTTGGCTCCACCCTCGCTCCCTTCTCCCCCTCCTCCAGTTGCCTGGAGTTTATGGGATGCATCCTTGTCTTTATCTTTGGAGCCAAACAGCGTCAAGGGCCACTTCTTACTCTCCGTCAGTCGTTTCTTGTCTGATGTCTCCTCCAGGAAGGAGCCAAAGTCCTCAAAGGACGGAGCGTCATCGTAGCCTTCGTCCCCTGGCTGGGGGAAGTGAGTGTGTATTCCCGGCTGAGGGGAGTACGGGGCTTGAGTGGCGTACTTTGCTGTTACTGTGTGAGGGTGGATCTTCACTCTCTTTTTCGATCCACTCAGAAGGTGAGTGGATTCCATTTTAAAGCCTCTGAGTTGACGTACACCTGCAGGAGAAACAACACGGTTAGCGTCAGAAGTCCTGCAAACCCTCCCACATGCTCCTCCGTCATGCTTCTCCCTCTCTGGGATTCAGCCTGATATCTCATGTATCTTTAATATCCCAGATAAGAATAGCAGTGACTCACACCTTCCCATGTGCGCCTCCAGTCTGCCACTGAATGTACGTAAGCTCTCCATGTCTGACTAATCACCACTTCGACTGTTCTCCTGTATGATGAAACAGACTGAATCTGTTCCAATTGAATTAGACAGAATAAAAATGGCCCTATCAGGCTTTTGTATCTCCTGGTATAAAAGAAGCTTCAGAAGGCTCAGTGTCTGCTGGCAGTGATAGTTACATAAGCAGGGGCTCCGTGCCTCATTTATCTTCTAATGACTTTAATTGTCTGTTTCTCTCTTGACCTCTCACACTGATTTATCCCTTTAACATGACCTTTATATAAAAGCATTAACATTTCTCTGTGTCTGGATTATTTAACTTTTTTCCTGCATGCTTTCAAACTTAAAACAGTTTTTATTTGATTCTCAACTGAAATTTTCCCCATTTTTGCCATTTTGAATTCTGTTCCTACGGGATCCCGTCCCAGAACAACCTCTGTTCTTACATCCAAGAGGATTGATGGGCAAACGGCTAGTCTGATTACAGCCAAGAACAAAGTATGTTGCTGTGTTCTTTAAACGGCTCCAATATCCTACATTTTATATGCATGCATTTAAACTTTTTACACTGCCATTAATTTTATATGACATGGTTATCTGCAAGCAGCAGATGCAAAGTGTAGCACTTCAGTTACATCCGGGCGTCAAATCGAGCAGAATTTTTTTTCTTCTGCTAAAATAATCACGTGAAAAGAAACTGACAGAGGAAAGCACTGTACGTTTGCTATGAAGTTTTGGAGATTTAAGTTGTTTTAATTCAGCAGCAAAACAGACTCATCATGGCTTCTCTCAGACTAGTCGTTAGCTTATCAATCCTGGGTAGGACACATATATCCAGTTTCTCTAAACTGAGGCCATTCGGGAAGCTATCTACAGCAATGAAATAGCAAACTTTGAAATGAACCAAAAAATTGGACGATTTTAGTTGTTTTTCTATCAAACCGAACAACGGACAGCGCTCTAGATCTATTTCCTGGTTTAGTGATATTTTCCTAATGAGTAGAAAATCAGGTGTTTCTTTGCTCTTTGTGGTGACACAAGTGCAAAAGGCTGTGAGTTCCGCACATTTCTCTCAATGGTTAAGAAATCAATGCAAATGGGTTTATAGAACATTTCCTTATAGGGAATCATATTCCATATCCTCTTATGAGGCTTGTGCTGAAAAGTGAGTCAACCTAAATGATTTATTAGAGGCTGCACTGACGACACATGAACGAAGAAAAGTGATCAGGATGCTCCTGCCTGATCTTCTCTTAACTGTTGGGTGATGCAGCCTGCCTCTGCAGTGCTGCTGCCATCGCTACACTTTACACCTCACACAGATAAGTTGCTATAAGAGCCAACACAGTGTAACAGCACATGCTTTCATGCTCTGCATCCTCTCTCAGGTCCTCCAAGGGTTTAGACATGCAAACATGACACATGAATAGATTTATGATGCTGGTTAATCATTTATCAGATATGAAATGTTATGCAACTGTGGTGTTTAATGGTGACAGATGAATTAATAAAGCTGCCTCCTAATAAAGGAACATAATTTGATGAAGAGGGATGAAGCTAAATGTCATCCTCAAGGTTATTTTTTATTAGTTAGGCTCTTCTGTGGCACCAAAAGGTTTGAAAGAGACACACTAGTGATGCAGACGCTGATGGAGACAACCCCATCCTCATAAATGATTATTACTCTTTTATTCTGACAGCGCAGCGCCACTGGCTCCGCAGGGAACATTTGGTCCATCCAAGCTTCTCCTGCCAGGAGGTGTTTTATGCGATAGATTGTAACAAGATCCAATTATTAATTATTATTCTGTCGTAAAGACAGAGTGGCTGAATCCCTGAATGAGGAGACGCGCGCGCCCGCTCCTCGTCTCGATGCGCTCTTGGAGCTGCGCCGCGGATGGTGAGCTGGAAAACCAGTTCACCATTAGTTGTGACCATCAGACACCACTAGCCTCCACTCACCTGCCTGTAACCAGCACCGGGCTTCACCAGCAGCCGGTGGATGCAGCGAACATTTCCATCTTCTTTGGGGCCGTTTGTTCGCCCTCGTTCCGGTTGTCCTCAAGGGCAAAGCTCCGGCGGGGACCCGCTCCCTCCTCGCTTCCCTCTGCGGGGAGAAATGTGTGTTTTATGGGAACCTGCTGCCCGCGTCCATCTCTCAGACAAACACACACCCGCACACACACTCCTGCTCAGAGAAGAGAGAGAGAGGAGGAGAGAGGGAGATCTGATCTAAATGTCTGAGCATGCGTGTAATCATTTGTCATCCTCTGAATTCATTTTTTTGTTTTAAATGACAGTTTTTACGCTCTACTAACCAAGACTTTTTTATAAGATGATATTTTTAATACCTTTGGTTTTTCATCAGTCCATCCAGATCCAGGCACCCACTCCTCCTGGTTCTGGTCTCCTCCCAGTAACTTCCACAGAAAGGAGATCAGGAGGCATCCAGTCAAAAAGCACCAGACTGCTTTCGATGAGGAGGAGCAGCAGCTCCACGCCTCCCCCCAGCCCATAATCCAAGCTCATTTCAAGCTTTGGAGCTCTTTCAGTCCTGATCCAAAATGGATCTTTTGAAACAGAAATGGGAGCTGGACCTGGGTGTTGGATTGTCGGAGGAGGTTTGGAACGAGATTCCATGGAACATACACGGTGGTGCATCGTTTACATTGGTCCAAAGACAAACTATCTAAAATTAAGCCAGACTTGAACCCAGCAAACAGTCACTCACTACTACTCTTTTTCAGATGTTCTGGACATGCCCGACACCACAGGGATATAGGTGTTTTATTTTTGATCCATTCTCCAAAATCTGTGGAACCACCGTGCACCCTGACCCTTTGGGGGCTTTGTTTGGAGTTGCTGGATGCTTCTTTTGACACTTGCCAATTGCCTTTTTCTGTTTGCTGGCTAAAAGACTCTCCAAGTAGAAAGACTCTCACCTGCCAGTATACAGCCACTGGGTCATGGAGACAGTTGACACAAAACCAGGAACACCCTGAGGGGACCACCTGAAAAATTTCCTTCTATGGTTGTCTTTTGTGTTGTATTTTAATGGTGTGTTAGTGGACAATGTTTAGTCATTTTTGCATGATTGTTTCTTTTATTTTTTGTGAGATCGTTTCTGTGTTTTGATTTAGTGCCTCATTGAAACCTGTTTTGAGTTTGGTCCAGCGTAGCGGGGTGGGTGCTGAGGGATTTTTTGTTCTTGTTCTGTTTTAAAAATATTGTGAAAAAGTTAATAAAAAGACCTTGTTCAAAAAAAAAAAAAACACGTTACACAAAGAAAACTGCACCTGAGTTACAGAGATGACAGTCCTCATCAACCAGTGAGCATGTTCCTAACTGTAGAGCATGGTGGTGGAGGCATTATGGTGTCTAAAATAATAACTTAGATTAATCCTTTCTTTAGTTTCTAATTCACTCACATCTTGAGCTTTATATTTAACAGTTTACAGCCTGAATTATAAAATAATAATAATAATAATAATAATAATAATAATAATAATAATAATAATAATAATAATAATAATAATAATAATAATAATAGGATTAAGACCTAAATTCCACTTGTTGTTATTTTGGTACAAGAACTCAAAGTTTAAACACCTTTTGATCAATTTTAACTCAATTTTTGGTGGAAGTTTTATAAGTTTTGAATAATAACTCCCAAATAAGTTTTGGGATGTTTTTTATTCTGATTTGTTCTGGAGCTTCATATAAACTGGCCCCTATGATTCTCATTAATAGCAGTTAAGCTTAATCATAAAACTAAAATAATATTTGAATAAACAGATTGAGGATTTTACAGAAGCCTCATTTCTTTGTCTTAATTATGTTTTTGTTTGATTTACCGATCCAGCACCTCCACGAAGGTCTACATCTGAGGTTCCCACCTGTAATTGCTTTGACATTTTGCTGCTTTAAAACCTGTTTGACTTGTTTCATCTTGAGCTGCATTAACCTTTGCAGACAGCAGCCTGGTTGGCTGCTGTTAGGTCACAAAAATGTGCTGTTTCACTAAAAACCTCCAGCTGCTGCCATGTGTTTAATCCTTAATCAAGGAAGAACTTTTGTTCTTTACTTTGTGATGGATGCATGAATCATAAATAATTTAATCTGTTTGCAAAGCATGCGTGCAACGCGTTCTGATGCGGTAATCAGGCTCATATTAACAGTCATAAAACCAGGAAAAAAAGGAACAAACAACATTCATCAGGCAGAAAGTGAGCTTAAATTCTCAGGTCTTTGTAAATTAAAAGCAAAAAACCCAGTTTGCGTAGTTTTTTTAATTTAAATGCAGTTCAGGTTTTCATCATTTGTCTGCTTAATTGTGTGAAAAAACATGAGCAGATGGATGAGAGTGAAAGTTAATTTTCTGCTGCACTGTTTTGTTCTCTTTAATAAAGGTCATGTTCTTTCTTCCTACTGAATCTTGCCTCGGTGCTGAGGATGAGGACGAACATCCAGTGTTGCCATGGTTACAGTGGATTAGTTGGACCCAGTTATTTGGGGTGCTGTTTAAATCCCAGCTCTGGCTGCTGCTGTGCAGGTCTTGGGAACAGGTTCGTCGGCTCGCTGTGAAGAGAGTAGGTCACAGCACAGAGGAAAAACCAGAAATTAGGAGGTTTTAGATGAATTTTAAAGTGAACGCTCTTCATTCTCTCTTTTCTCATCACTGGTCAAGAAGAAATGATTTATAGGGTGCTAGGAAGAAGCAGTATGCTGTAGTATGCTTTTGCCTCTGCTGCATCCTAATCTAATGTTGTATTTTTGCTATGGAAACGTACATTCAAAGGTTTTTTTTTTTAGTATATGCCTTCATTTGTACTATTCATGGACACTATTTTGTAAAAACTGAATGCACAACTCATAAAATTTAGCCCAAATGAACAAGAAAAAGTACAAAATTAATTCAACTATTTCTGTCTCAGAGTATTTTTAGGTGTTGGTTGGTTTTCTTTCACTTCTGAATGCTTGTTAGCAGGAAATTAGCTGCTAGGGTTTCTTTTGAAGAGTATTAATGAAAAAATTAAGCTCACCAAACATAGACAGCATCCTGAAAGGCCTCAGTTTGCAGAAATAGAGATTAGAATAGTAATAATTGTAGAAAAGACACCTCTGCCTCACTTTGAGCCCTGGGTGCCTCAGATACGCCACATTTAGCTTCTGGTGGTTTTTAATCTTATAAATAACAACAGAAATCTGTGTAAATGTGTAAAACAAAACTGACAGTGTTTGTAAAATTAAAAATAAAGTTTGGAGATTAGAGTTGAGTCTGAGTCCAGAAGAAGCTCCAGAAATGAAATGCAAAATTATTTCTAATACCTGAATTTACTGATATTATGTTAAATGTGAAGGCTAGAACCATACCCATAAATTAATATTATTACATGACCTTTTAGTGATATTTTAGGCTTTAACTTTGTTTTGTGGGTCATTTGGAAACTGGTTTAACTGAAATAATACATTTTCAACCTTAGAGTGTTCTTGACAGCTGTTAGAAGATCTTTCTTTATTTTATTTTTACTTTTTGAATCATTTTAAGTTCAGGCTGGAGGTTAAGATCAAGGAAATGATTGTCAACAGTTTCCTGTCATGCAGGAGTGCAACCTACACGAGGCTCTTCAGCCTCCTTGGGGTGGCTCCTTGTAGCTTTAACCAAGAATAAAGAATAATTTTAAAATATTTCAGTGCATTTTATTTTTTAAAAATGGCATGGACATGATGCAACACAAAACTATTTATTTTACAGAACTATAGTTTTTGTTTTCTTTCAGTCTATTGATTAAAAAAATAATAAATTCACAGTGAAACACAAAGTGTTTATGTCTACAAATACATTTTGTACTCCTATAAAAGTTTTACTCTTTGAATGAGATGCTTATAATAAAATGCATATTCACAACAATTAGACAGAAAAAAAACTAAATATCTAACAGATGTTAAGATGGCAACACTACACTTCTTCACGTCTTTGTTACTCATACTAGCCATTAGCCCATCAATCTCATGGCAAATAAACTCTATTTTTTAAATGAGGTCATACAGTCAGTGAGATGTTAATTATTTATAACTTTTACACAGAAACTCACTTCAAAATTTCCAAATTATTCATTTTAAAACAGCTGGATTTAGTTTTCCCATACAGCTGCCAGAAAACGTTTCAGTGAGCGAGGTAGAATGATGGACGATGCTTGCCTGGCTCTGTGAGGTTAGGAGGGACTGCTGTGGTTTATTTTTGTTCTCCCTCTCTCTCTGGCTAACAGAGATCTCTGCCTCTCATCCATTTTGCATCACCACAGCTGCAGAAAGATAAGGAGAGACGAGGGTGGTGGAGTCCATGAGCAGTAGGGTGCAGGACATGAATGTAGAGAAGGAGGGAACAGGCTTCAAACAGTAGCCTCAGGGGTGACATCACTGCAGGCAAGGTCAGAGCAAATCAGAATCTGAACTCATCATGTGATACTCTGTTAGCGGCTCCAGAGATGAGACAAAGCAAAGAATTAAAAAAGGCCTGTGCTGCACAACTTCAAAGCGTGAATTAGCAATGAAAGAAGGTTTGATGCCATTGATCATTATCAAAAACCCTTTGAGATCCCTTAAATGTGTGTTATCCCATGAAAAAGTTTCTCTTTTTATTCACTACCATCACTGCTAAAACCCTGTTGCCATGGATACAGCACCAAGAAAAGTTTTCAGATAATGATGGATGCTGCAATCACTTAAGAGTATTTTGCATTTGAATGTGGGCGTGTTTTAAGTGTAAACATTTAGCACAAACCCTCATCAGTATTCAAAATCAGAACCAGACTTCTGCTGGTAACAGAACTCTGCACGACATGTAGCTAAAATATCATATCTCAATCAAACACGTACACAGAATAAATAAAAATAATGCACAAGAATTAGTATGACACTTACACAGTGCTGTAAATATATGTTAAGAAAAGGTTACTTTTGAAAATCAAATAAAAAACTCACTCAACTGGGAAGGATCCCAAGAGTAATAAACGACACGTGGGTGGTGTCTGTAAATCAGTCAGACGGTCCGTGAAATGGCTTTTTCCAAGGCTCTGCATGCAGCACGTTAGTCTAGCAAACTCATCAGCAAATATTCATCAAGGCAGAATTTGACCTAACAAAGAGCTTTTATTTAAATGCTCATAATCTTTTATCATGTGGATTTAGTGAGAATTTAGTGTGCACAACCTTTCAGATGGATGAATAATGAATTTTTCATTGTAATTTATAGATTATTATTACACCATATGTAATGGTTGTATTTGTGAAACAACATGGAGGGAGTTTCTGGCTGTAACTTTAGGAACAAAAGTGCTGGTGCTACTGGGCCTGCATCCATCTGATGATACACCAACTCAGGCTGCGTGTGTGTGCAAATGTACCTAAGCAATTTAAAAATTGTCCTTATATCTGCAGGCACTGACTCTCTCAAACTCTCTCACACAAGAGCAGGATGTAAGTCAGGTGTTTGATACCCACTGAATGACGGTGAAGTTGGACTAACATGATTAACCGAAATCATTGCTGTGCCTGCTCTCAGGCCACAGTAATGTGAGCACATCCAGGCTTTGTAATTGGGTTTATCCACATCCAGTTTCAGCTCTGGCTAAGTTTGTCAGCTACGTCCACATGCTCCGATTCCTTCTAATATAGAAGGCAGAGAAAGCATCTGACAAAACCTTTTTAAAAGGGTTTCTCACGAAGTTAAAAGTGCAAAACTAGTGGGTTTGTCCCAATTTATTATTTGATTGGCACCTTTTTAAATATAAATGGTTTTATTTTGTTTTGGTGTTTACCAGTTTTGGGGAAGAATTAAAATTTTTAATTTAAAGCTTTACAAAATCCTAACATCACTATGATGTTTGAAACTTGGTGTCATGATGTGGAGATGAAAACAGCCCAAACGCAGGAGAGCAGGCACAGGATGCAGGTTTAAAATGAACATTTTAGTTGAATAATGGCAGGAATGAAGGCATGATGGGAAGACAAGACAAAGCTCTGACACAGACAAGCACAAACCGAGGGTTTAAATACACAAGGATGATCAGGGGAACAGGTGGGTCGGGTAACGAGGGGCAGGCGAATTAAATTAACACTTAACAAGGGGAGACAAGACAGCAGGGGATAATGGTGCAGATCCTTTGGGCAGCACTAGGCAGGGCGGCACGGCTGGGACCTCTGGGCAGTGCGGCACTGCTGGGGCCTCTGGGCAGGATGGCATGGCTGGGGCCTCTGGGCAGGGCGGCACGGCAGGGGCCTCTGGGCAGGGCGGCACGGCTGGGGCCTCTGGGCAGGGCGGCACGGCAGGGGCCTCTGGGCAGGGCGGCACGGCTGGGGCCTCTGGGCAGGGCGGCACGGCAGGGGCCTCTGGGCAGGGCGGCACGGCTGGGGCCTCTGGGCAGGGCGGCACGGCAGGGGCTTCTGTGCAGGACAGCATTGCAGGGGCCTCTGTGCAGGGCGGCACGGCTGGGGCCTCTGAAGATGGCTGGAGCTTGGCATGAACCCCTGGGTACAGCGGCAGCAGCTCCAATATGGGTAACCAGCAGAGAAACTAACTTCAACCTGCTCACCACTGGGTTCTTTGTGGACAGGTCCTGCTGTCATGATGTAGAAGTGGAAATGGACCCAAACCCAGGAGAGCAGACACAGGATGCAGGTTTAAAATGAACTGTTTACTTGAATAATGGCTGGCTGGAAGGAAGGAAGACATGACGGGATGACATGATGGGAAGACAAGACATGGATCTGACAGAGACAAGCACAACCAACAGAGGGTTTAAATACACAAGGATGATCAGCGAAACAGGTGGGTAGGGTAACAAGGGGAAGGTGACCTAAATTAACACTTAACAAGGGAAGACAAGACACAAGACAGCAGGGGATGATGGAGCAGATCCTGCCACATCTGCCAAAAGTTTTTGCACAGTATGCTACTGTATGTTCAAAATGTTATATCACCTTTAATAGCAGAGGAAAATATATCAGCTACAAACAGAGACAAGTGTTTACAAAATGAAAAAAAGGAAGTTAGATGAGTAAATGAAATATATATGTGTTTAAAGCACAAAACCTCAATAATAAAAAAGAGATAAAAAGACAAAATAATCAACATGAATTTGGGCCAAACTGGAAAGACTCCAAGCAAATAAAGCAACAAAAACAGAACTCCCTCAACACAATCTGAAAGAGTGTTACTGTTAATCAACTCAAAACGTCTTAAAAAACCAAAAATATAAATTATACAGAGGAATGGGATAAACAAATCTCAAAAGGCAGGAAAAGGAGTACTCAAGAGGAACATTTTTAAAAACAATTAGGTGATTGAAAAACTATGAAAAAAATACAAAATTATACAAAATATGTGTTTATGTACAATTTAATGTTTAAAGAATACATATTTGTGTCCATTAATCTGCTGTTGTCTTTTTACATATCATACATGTCATATATTTACATTCTAGTTATCACATGATGATGTGTTTTAGTATAGACTCATTTATTTGATAGTGTTATAAAAACATTAATTAAACAGGAACACAGGATGAGCGTCCTCTCTCCAGTGCGCGTCCCCGCCAGTGTTTTCTTTGCGGGTTCCCGAGTCCCTCCCTTCCTAGACTCGCCCCCGGAGGCGCGGAACTGTTGCGGCGCGGTGTGTCCGCCAGGGGGCAGTTGTGTCCCGGTCTGAGGCTGCGCCGCTCCCGCTGCATCACAGAGAGGAAAATACCACCAGATGGCGGTTTAGGATTGCTGCTCTTATATGAAGGCGCGGTTCCGCTCGCACGGGCAATTTTCAATATAAATATACGAATTTTGTTCAAACTAATGTCGATTGTTTAATTCGGAAGGTGATAAACGATTCGGCGATGGTCGACAAAGGTGAGTGCGTTGTGTTTTTGTCGTGTTTTGTGCGGTGGGAACCACAGAATAAAGATGGTGGACACAGACAGGGAAGACTGGTAGGATGGGGGATGGGCACTAGCGGCTAACGGAGGTGAATGTGCTTTCTCTCTTCCTCAGTTACATTATAGCCTAGCACAGCTATTAGCCTCCGAGCTAGCCACTAAAATATCGTGAAGCCAACTTGCTAGAAAGGGCAAGTGGCTGCAGCAACGCAGTTCCGTCCTGCCTCCAAATTTCAGTCGGCGCTGGAGTTTGTCTTGTCAACAAATAAAGAGCCATGCTGTGTGACGTGTTTTCGTGCTCTTTGCAGGCAGGATTCAGAGCATCACCTTCTCGTTTGCACCGCGTTGTATGAATGTACTGTATTTCCTCGCTGTGCTTTCTGTGCTCGGGCTTGTTATCTCAGCTCAGACGCTATTTGGCACGTTGTTGGCGCTGTCGTCCTCATTCAACTGTCAGATTTGTTGTTTTTTCCCCTCCAAGCGTAAAAATGACCCATTTCCAGTGATGACTTTTTTTCTGTCAACATCTCAGCTTCTTGTCTTTAAGTTTGATTTGCATTGCATTTAATAATAATTCCAATTGTAAGAGAATGGCCACATGCTTCATGTTTACATAAGCCAAAAGCTGCAGGATGGAGTCCTGTATGTTTTCACAAGATTATTATGGCGCTTCTTTCCCCCTTCCCGCCCCCTTCCGTGCGGGAAACAGGCAACCCTGAGCGGGGAAACATGAGTCACATTGGGAGGGGGGATGGGCTCCAGCAGTCAGCCCTAACTGGGCTCCAGCCTCCTCACTGACCTCTGCACAGATCACCCTGTGCGGTGTTGATAGTGAGTGTCTGCTGGCAGCAGCAAGAATCTCAGATTGTTGCATAACTGCATTGTTTACAGTCAGCCATGTGATTTCTCATGCAGGCTGTCCCGGATTACTGTTCACACCTCCTAACCTTTCCTCCATAATCATTCTTTTCATCACATTTTGTTTAGTTAGAGTTTCTTTTTCCCTCTTTAAAATTACATTTGATCTTGCAGTGTGTGTTTTTTGCACATGAATAAAGAGCATTTACAGAAGTATTAAATATGTAACTTGACAGTAATATTAAAGGGTGGGTAATATAAGAAGAATAGGATATCATATTTTACAGTTTTTGTCACAATTTACGTACAATTCTTTCTGTGTTCTAATATTATTTTTTGTTTTGTTTTTACTTTTTTTGCACATTCTTGTAACAATGTAACCACATTTTCCCTACGTTACAATATCCTTAGAATTTAAACAGTATATAACAAGTCATTAGGCGAAATGTCAGTGAAGTTTTGCAACAGATGGTGTTGCATAGCACACCTGCAACAAAACACTACTTGAAGTGGCCACAATAACTAATGCATTAATAGGATTCACTCCAAAAAACTTAACAGCCCCTGAATTATTCATATTTATTCATTAGCAGACACATAATGCGTAAACAGATCAGTGTTATTCTTAGTAAAAACTAATTAAGTAGTGCTATTTATAATGTCAAGAGGCAGCAATAATTAATAGACTTAGACAGGTGCTAGTAACGCAAACGTATTGTTTCACACAGGAATTAACATAGATGGAGTGTAAACATTGTAATGTGGAAGTTGATAGTATAAGTTTTCTTCTATTTGAACAGATGAGTGATAAATGCACTTGGGATATTTGTTGATTCGCACAGTTTTGTATTGTTGCTATATGCTGAAATGGCCCTCTTTTAGTCTTAATGAGTTATTTTACTCTTTAGAAAGCATAATTATTGTGTGCTGGGGAGTAGGCGGGGCTGTAGTGTGCAGCACCTGTAAATGGGTTTTAGTGACTTTGGAGTAAAAGTAATCCTGATGTGTGACCTGGGCCAAGGTCACAACTCTTTGTTCGGTATAATAACAATGTTTTTCAAAATTTGAATGTTTTCAGAATTAGTTCAAGTTATCACAACTACCAGTTTTGCTTTTTTCAGTCTGTTGAATAATTCTGGATGCTACTGAAACTTTCACAGACATCCTTTAGCTTAGATGTAAATTGTTTTTTATACCGATTGAAGTCGCGCTCCTTAAGTTTTTTGGCATGCTGCTCCTAAAGGTGGCTGCCACTCACAGTCCCTGTGAACTGTGTTGAGATCTGTGCTTCAGCTCTAACGGCCAGAAGATCCTGGAGCTCTGCATCGCTTCAACTGATAATGTTTACAAATGTAAAACTAGGGTTGGATATCGTTAAATATTTTTGATGCTATTACTTTAACGGTACTTGGTTTTTGATACCGGTACCTCAGGTGTGGAACGTTGAAAAACCATTTTTTAACATCTGATTATAATCAGTCACTCTGAGTTTTTCATGGAGACTGAAAATGAAAATAGTCTCCTACACCTATATCCTGCATTAGCTTCTGATAGAAAATTGATGGTGAAACTCTAGGATTTGAAAAGTCTGACAGATCTACATCACACTGTTACTTAACATTCATGGACTCACCCATCTTGACCCGTGACAGGGAAGGCTGTTGTTAGTTTAGCGTTGTTTTAGAGAACGTATCAGCTAGTAGAAGCTAACTGTTAGCATTAGCAACTCCACCACACAGCAGAACTCCTTCAGGCTTGAGTTATTTGTAGAGATAAAACATTAATGTTGCAGCATTAATGGTAGAGTTGTGTTACTATTAGCCAATCAGAGGCGAGATTTCCAAATATCAGGAAATAAGACTCCAAATCCTGTCGTGTGAAGCTCAGCTGTAATGTGGCTCACTTCTAGTTCCTGAAAATGGTGCACCAGTGTTTTTCTTCCCCAGAGTACAACTTACAAGGCATTCATTCCTACTAGAGACCACTGCAGATGTATTGATTAAATGAGTGTTCAACACCTTTAACGATACTTTTTTCAATACGTATAATTCTAAGAGAAAATAACAAAGTACTAAAAGTTTTTTTTAATTAAATTAAAAAATCACAGCAAACATTCAGTGAAAACAGTAAAGGCACAAAAATTTTAAATTTGCATAAAAATAAAAAGGTAGTATTTACATTTTTGCGCAAAACAAAACTTAATAATGTGAAGATAAAGTGCAAACAATTTTTAGTGTACAAAATACAAAACATCTACTTGTATTTGAATCCTAAATCAACCCTCAAATCAACACACTGTATAAATAAGAGGCCAAAACAGAGTAAAAAGAACCATGTACACTTATAAACATGAGTTCTAGCAGTTTTTTCTTCAGAAAAATTAGCATGTCTGCGTTTTCTGGCAGCAAACAGGCCCTTTCTTGGCTGATTGTGTCCCCAGCAGTTGAAAATGCATTCAGCTGGTGCTGAGGATGCTTGAGTGCAGCGGTACCTTTTGGCCAAACTGTACAGTAATGGTCAGTAATGGCAGACTGGTCTCAACAGCATTAACGCTCGACAACAATGAAAGAAAATTACAGTTTCAGCTAACTTAGGACAAGCAACACAAAAAGCAAATAAACGCTACATACTCACTTTTGATGATTCTTCCTGTAGATGTTTCTAAAGCTCCTCTTCAAGTGTTCCCCCATAGGTCTCATGTTAACAGTAAATTAGCCTTTCAGTAATACCAATGGTTCACTTCATGCCAGTAATAACAAGCCTGCTGAACTGCATTTCCTGCTAGGTAAACAAATGGCAGAGAAGTTTGTTTTATGGCGTATTTATGCTTTTATTGTTATTTGTTTATTATTGCTTACCTTGGGAACTTTCTGTGGTGTCACTGACGCTGTCTCCCCCCCACACACCTCCAGTGTTATGGTTAAAGCGGCAGAGGATGAAGGCTGCGAACTTGGGTCTGCGTTGTTTTTTTGCAGTCGAAGATTACTCGCTTCAACTCGCAAGTTGATTCCATACATGATAAGTTGCTTTGACAAACTGCTGATATTCTCGTTTTTTTGCGGCAGAAATCTTCTCGCATATGTTGCATTTTGCGCTGTTCCTGTTTACCTTTACAAAATGCAGCCAAACTTTAGATTATTTCAGCATTTTCAAACTGTAACTCGTTTAGCTTGCAGGAGAAGTGTTGAGAAGGAGAGGGGGGCTGTGTGTGAGTAAATAAGCTTGTCTTCTCCGTGCGTCACGTGACATGGCACAGCGGTGGAAGAACTGGAGCGGCACAGTAGCAGGGACATTTCTTTGGAAAATATAATTTTTTGGGTATCGGTACCTGCCGAATGCTTTCGATCTGTACCAAAGAGGTACCGCGTTTCGATACCCATCTCTAGTCACGATCTATTTTTAGCTGCTGTTGCAAAAAGACTATACACGGTTCACCGTGATACCCGTGTATGCACAAAGCCCTTGGGGACTTGCATTGGCATTTTCTACTTTTGGCCCATCTGTGTCAATGAACATGTGATTTTAGCTTTTGTCAATTTTGTGTTTTTTAACAGTTCGTAAAAATAAGTTATTTGAGTAACCTTTATAGTATAGTGTTAACAAGTGTTCTTATTTATGTTCTTCCTATGGTCGTACTTGGGTCTTTATTATCGTTGTGTGTCTGATGCTACGCTGAATTGAAGTTTTTTTATTGCTTTGTGTAAATGCATATATCATTCATGGTCAGAGAATTCTGAGCTACCTGTTTTATCTAGAGCAGAAACCTTTTTGGTTGAGTGAATTCTGAATTATGCTCTACTTCTGACTATTATGGCAACAGATTTGGAGACACTGCTGTAACTGTCAACCAGTCTACCCCAATAAACCCATTCAGGTAATTTGCCTAAATAGATTTGTACTGATCAGTATTCATTTCATATTCATGAATGCAAATAAAATCAATAATTTAGTTTGCTCTGCTAAAACGGTGCATTCTTCACATCTTTGTGCAAAAGCATATTTAAAGTTTGGGCATTTTTTGTGAACACTCAGTTTAGCATATTGTAATTTTACCATGGCACCATGCTCATTGTTGTTAGCCTTGAATAATCATGTGAAGTCATAGCTTTTGGTTTTGGACTCTCGTTTTGTTGAGTGCTTTGATGTTTATTTGCATCACGGGATTAAACTTATTTTATATGAAGAGAAAAAACGTCAATAAAATTATAAAAATAAAAGACCCCCATTTCTCTGATCTGTTTGATCAGGTTTCTTTCAGACTTAAAACCCAATCGATCCAGACAGCTCAAGCTGCCGCCAGTGGTCAGGCATTAGGGTTAGTTTGGTATTAAAAGTAGGACATTACACATTGGGTGGGTAGTTTGAATGTTTTGGCTGATAACTGTTTATTTCTCTAGTTAATACTTGATAAGTGTTTAATTTGCCAAAATATGCCAACCCTGGATCATCCACACAGGCTTTATTTCTGTTGATTTTACTTTTCTTTTAGATGCACTGATGAGTATTCAAACATGCGTCGCTCTGTCCTTGCCTTGAGCTCAGGAACAAAACTCTTTCAAGCAGATATTTAGTGGCATTTCTTGCATAACGTATAGCCGATGTGAAGACCGTCACTTTTTAAACAATAGCAGGGCACACACACGCGAAATGTAGCATAAGATGTATGAACACACTTGAGTGATTGTGGAATATTCTGTTAGTAATTACTAAAACAATGCTGTTTGATAATAACTAAATCCAAGTCTCTGACAGCACCACCTCAGTGTGCTTTTTCTTCAACACATATGCTTTTAATGATCCAGCTCAGGGGATTATCTAATGGGCTGACATTTGTCTGAGCTTATTAGAGGCTGAACGTGAAACAAGATGTTGGTTATATAAAGAGTAACGTTTCCTGTTGGCTCAGTTATTGAGACTTTAGTGGAAAATAACATTGCCACTGGTGTTGTCACGGTACCAAAATTTCAGTATTCGGTACCGGTACCAGTAAAAATCCACGGTTCTCGGTATCAATTTCGGTACCAAACAAAAATTTAATTTAGACTAAATTTATCAATAAAAACATTAATTTTCCTGTAAAGTACTTTGAGATGATATCTTTTGTGAATCAGTGCTGTAGAAAAATGAACTGAATTACTATTGTACTACTATCATAACATGTTTTTAATGCACTTTTATTTAATCAAAATGTGTTTTTGTTCATATATTTTCGTAAACCTGCTAGTTATCCAGACAGACTGATTTTAAGGACATAAACACTGACTGAGCCATCCATTGTTGTTCATCTTTTGGATACTCATTACAATCATTAAAAAAAGAAAAACTCCGGTCTTTGAGCAGTCAACGCCTTTATGTCATCCTGTTTGTTTGTTTGTAGGGCTGGGACAATAATCAATAAGTCAATATATCGTACATAGATGGAAATGAACTCAATAATTTTTCCAGCCTCAATATATCGCCATGTGCCTGTGTGTATATGTTTTCCTTGTCTCTGGCCTCCAAAGACGCTGGATGACAAGAGCGTTCAAGTGCAGTTAGGTTGTTGACACTGGATAGGCCATTGTATTTATTGTTTTGGAGAGACAGGGTCATTTTAAAGGATGTACTTGAATTATTATGATATATTAACATTACATAAGTGGTTATTTTGGTCTCGATAATGTCGACAATAATATCGTTTATCGTCAATAATTTGTTGGACAATATATCGTCCAGCAAAATTTGTTATCGTCCCAGGCCTATTTGTTTGTTACCCTAATTAAACGTATAGGAGATTTAAATAGTTAATAAAGACGATGGTGTATTCACACCCCACTATGTAGTACTGATTCTGACACATATGCAAATTTTTTGAAAGCGACTTGTCTGAACGGTCATGTCGCATTAAATCTGCCTCCTACGTCACTGATCAGCGGAGGTGAGCGTCGTGTCAGGACATTCCTGATGACAAGCGCTGACAGAGGGATTCAGGGTCTGTGGGACATCCTGTCAAGTTTTGGAATTAAAAATACAAGAAAGCATGAGAACGGGAGGTGCTGCTGGAGCGAAGCGTCTCTCCTGTCGGTCTCCGTGACAGCGGGGCGGGGGGGGGGGGTCTCCGTCGGGGTGGGGGTTCTCAGTGACAGCGGGGCGGGGGTCTCCGTCGGGGCGGGGGTGTCTCCGTGAATGAACTTTATTTATCACATCAGCTGGTCCACCGCTAGCCGTCACTCTGCGTTCTGCGGTGTTGCTTTAGAAGCGGATGCACTCGCCCAGTAAATGCGCAAATCATGCGCATCAAGGATCCGGGTTTAGATGGGTCCTCGGTACAACCGGTACCAACGAAATCTTGGTACCGTGACGTTTACATTTTTGTAGTACCGGGTTGGTACCGAAGAACCGGTTCTTTTGACAACACTAATTGCCACTGTACACTGGTTTAAGCATTTGAAGTACAAACCAAACTAATCCTTGTTCAACATTTTAATCTACAATAATTTGCTGATTACAGTTGATTTTTACAATGTTTGCTAGAATTATTTAAAGGTCTTGTTGACCGAGAAACTGTAATACTTCTTTTTGAAATGCGATTGGTGACTTTGAGATGTATATGTTGCATGTGAAAATTTACTTCAACCCTTATAGCCTGCGTTAGCCTCAGAAAGAAAAGAGACGAGGAAACGGTCAGGTCACAAAAAGCCAGATTTTTTTACGTCACAGGTCAAATTAGCATTCATGGTCTCGCTCACCTTGACTTCCGACTGCAGAAGGCTGTGTTGGTTTTGCAGCCAGGAGAGTAGAGCACATCTCTGCTAGTAGAAGCTAACCATTAGCAATAGCATATCCACCACATGCCAGAACACGTTCTGGCTTCTGTTATTTGTGGAGACAACAACGTTGTTTTTACCCAAGAAAGAAAAGCGAATGGAGGCAGTGGAAGAGTTGTGTTACTATTAGCCAATCAGAGGTGAGATGTTTGGATATCATGAATCCTGTCGTTTTCCACTGACCCACTCCTCCAACAAACTTCAACCCCCTGAAACTAAGAGCTTTTATTTCCTTAGAAAACAATTCCTTCATACTAGAGACCACAGCAAATGTATTGAAAAAACAAGTGAAGACCTTCAAGGCAGTTCAGTGCATGGTGCTGCACTGATGTGATTATTAGACTTTTACTTTGAAGAACCCCCTGCAGCTTGCTTGTGTCATTATGCAGGCAGACCTGTGGAACATCTAAAAATATTTAGTCATCTGGCTCATTGAACTCGTTCTTGGCTATGCGGTTTCCTGTGGAGCAATCAGCTGCTTTGCTGTTTGAGTTGTAGCTGAGGTTACAGCAGAACCACTTTAATGATTGCATTATGAACAAGGAAGTCTGCAAAGACAGTAAATGAAGAACTATTCAAAGGAGGAATAGAATTTGAAAATGTCCACTTGTTTTGAAAAATCTGCTGCATGTCCCGTGGTAGTTTGTTTCAAAGGTTAATGCTGGTTTTGGTTTGCCCAAGCGCTAGCGTTGGTGCATCCCTGATTATTTTATATCAAACTGTTCTAAAAATCCACCACAGTAAGACGCGGTGGGAATATTTGGTTTGCAAAACATGAAATTCAGAAAAACCATCAGTAAAATGTTTTTCATAAAGCTCTAATGGCACCGTTTGTTCCTTTTGCAGGATATGTTGTCAGATATTTAGAAGTCCAAAGAGTAATTAGCCACAGAGCAAGCAGGATTACATCAACCTAAGTTGTGCCTTTGGGAATCTGAATTCTGGGTCCACAGATGGAACAAGATGTTGTTCACAGATCAAGATAAGGTGCAGAGCAATCGTTTGTAAGAACAACCACCAGCAGTGTAAAAATAAAGACTTCAAAGCTTTGCTGTGTTAGAAACTGGCAGGCTGAGTGGAAAAGAAAATTGCCTGTTGTTAAATAGTTGCTGTTGACATAACCATGAGTCAGATTAGGTGCACTAGTTAACGTCTTCAAGCCAATACCTGTTCTAAGAAGGTATCAAAGAATTTCTATTAAGCTGTCAAGTAGAGCACTAATGATTTCAGGTGTGTAGTGCCTGTGTGTGCATGACGGGTTGTGATCTCTGTGAGGCTCAGTGGTTGCTAGGCTAAGCTGGGTGCTTTTACCTGCTGCTGGTGGAAGATTTATTTTACAGATGGCACTCAAGCTGTCATTGACTGTCACATCTTTTTTCTGGTCAAGAGTGGGAAAACTGCCACATATTTATTTTCTAAAGGCAGATCCTTCTTTTCTTGAAGATTTCAGACTTTTTCATTCTGGAACTGACAAACCTTGACCCAGGTGTTAGTGCTTAGTGATTATTTAAAGCTGGGACACATTTTTAAACTCTATTACATCCTGTTATGTGCCGTGCTTTTATGAAAAATGTCTACAGATACTGAAACGTGATGGGGGGGGGGGGTGTTGAAATTTTGACTTGATAGCATTGCACTGCTTTTATTGTTATTGTTTGAATTAGGCCAACTAAAATCTACCTTTTCTGATTCTTTTCTTGCTTTTGTAGCGTTCTCCCATCTTTGGTTGGTCCTGTTGGTTAACCTGCTCTCAGCCAGTAATGCTATTAGTTAAAAAGTAATTTAAACACATCACTGGTCATCAATGAAATTTTTCACTGTTCATATTTTGTCTGTAATTCTCTGAGGTTGGTATTGTGGACAAAGGTAGATGGTCTAGGATTGAATCCACCATGGATTCAATTTTCAGTCTCATAACATATGAAGATACACAACCATCTTGCTGTAAAAACAGCACTAGATTGTTGGTTTAATGGAGACGTACTATGGTTGGACTAGTAAATGTACAAGAGAAAGATTAATGATGGATGCCAAAGGGAAGAAACTGATGCAGTCAGATATTTTACAACCCTATTGAATTGCCACAACAATAAAATAGGTCTCTAACCTTTGACCAGCTTTAGCATTAAAAAAACATTGATCGTGTTCTTATAAAAGCACCTGGCTGGTGGGATATACTGGGATGCAAAGAACACAAAATAAGCACTAAGCATATTATGGCTACATATCTGGAAGATAAAATCTCCACAACCTCTTCTTTTTGTGACTTAACTGGTTTTCATTTGTCAGCACCAACCATAAATGGACCAAAACAGGAAACATTTTAAGGTGCCTACACTGGGTTTATATCATGTGCATCAAAACTGAGAAGGAGCAAAGAAAAAGTGGCAAACTTTGCATCTTGATGTGTTAATTACTTGGGTAAAGCATGGCACCAGGATGAATTATGGGAAGACCAGAGGTGATGCTTTCTGTCAGGAAATGTTGCCTTGACACATACCTCCTAATGTAATGGCTAAATGGTGCGTAGGCTTTAAATAATGTTAAAAGTTTCAGATTTAAAGCAGATTTTAATCAGTCGGATTACAGATGGTGGCTGATCAGTGATAATAAAGCAAACTAGTAAGGGCAGAGATGACTGTACAGAAGCAGTAAACAATGTTTTCAGTCAGTGCAAAAATGTAAACACAGAGATAACGAGTATAGTTAACACAGCTATGCTACATCATAATCAGAACTGATGCTGTCACATGAACACGTTAAACTGCCTTTTTAACCTCAGGCAGGCTTTTCCAGCAGTTTAGCTCAAAGAAGCAAATTCTTAGTTTTCCTAAATCTTGGACAGAAAAAAAATTCTTTTAGAGCATTGTTAAACAGCATAGTCGTCCTGGGAAAGAGAGCTGCATAAACATTGTTAGGGAGATGTGAGTGTATCCAGCTCCTCCAGAAGGGCAGAAATGTTTCTAATCAATGAAACTGAAGCTGTGATGCTTTATTAATCCCTTTTTGAGGCGTTAAATTTTGACTCCAGTTTCAGATTGATGTTCTTGTTTTAGAGAATCCAGGAGTTGAAATTCTGCAGATAAATCTTTGCTTAAGGTTGCGAGGGATTTCATTTATTTATGTTTCAAGCAGGCAGATCTAAATTTGGCTCCAGACCAGACCTTTAAATCCTTATGGTGTCATTTACGCAGTGGAGGTTAACAACCTCCTTCAAGCAACAGCGAATACCAGCTCCTCAGCCTCATCTGTGGCAGTATTTGTCTCGCCAATCAGAGCTCTTTGTCCACAATTCTACTAAATATTGATTCTCATGCTTGTGCCAAATTCATTCACTGGCTGTAGGAGGGGAAATAAAGTGATGGGAGTAAGGTGGAATCCTCTGTGGATGGGACTTTCTCACAAGTCTGGATAAAAATATAATTTAGTGGATTTACAATTTGAACCAAAGGCTAATTAACCCATTTTTAATAAAAGTGCAGAAGTCTGACATTTAAAGTTGTGCTCTTGAATATAACAAGTACAAAATCAACATGATTCTCATTGATGTGTAAAAGTGAGGTACTGGTGAGACGTTTATGTAGATGTAGTTTCCTGCCCTGCACTGAGTCTGTGTTTATTTACTCATCTGCTCTTTCAGTCTGTGTGGGTTGGATTAAGCAGCTTTCCTTCCTGCATTGGCTGCTTCCATCAGATTATTTACCTATAAACCTCTTTCTGGCTGGGCTCACACTTGAGCACACAGGACACACTCAGAGGCAGACTCAGTCACTAGTGGCCACATTCAAAATCCAATTGACTTGAATTCAGAGGTGTGGTCCACTTTGAGGGGTCAAATACACTTTTGATGAGCCACCATGCGAACACAAAAGATTCTGAATTGAGTTTAAAGAGGTCCTTCACCAAGAAACTATTTTTACTTATTATTTTTAAAAAAAACGAATGGTCACTCTGAGTTTAACATGCAGGCTGAACGTGAAAATTGTGCTATATAATACCTATCTCCTGCATTAGCTTCTAATAGAAAATAGACGGTGAAATGCTCAGATTTGAAAAGCCTGACAGATCTATGTCACACTGTCACTTAACGTTCATGCACTCACCCATCTTGGCTTGCAACGGAGAAGGCTGTTGTTGATTTAGCATCCAGGAAATACCAGGGAATGTCTCGGCTAGTAGAAGCTAACCATTAGCATTAGCTGCTCCACAGAGCAGAACTCCTTCAGGCTTGTGTTATTTGTGGAGATAAAACATCAACGTTGCAGAGCAAACTGAGTCAGTGGTAGAGTCGTGTTGCTGTTAGCCAATCAGAGACGAGATATCCAAATATGAGGAAACAAATCTCCATATCCTGTCGTCTGAAGCCACTTTCTCCAGGTGCACCGAAGCTTTTTTCCCTAGAGTCCAACTTACAAGGCATTCATTCCTCCTATAGACCACTGCAGATGTATCAAAAATATGAGTGAAGGACCTCTTTAAAAATGTTAAATCTGGTATTGATAATAGTTAAGACACAATGTTGAGGAACATAAAAGCGGAATTCTAAAATGAGGAAGTGTATGGGGAGCACGTAGCAGTTTTACTTGTGTGCAATAAGCATGGAATTATGACTCATGGCTGAAGAAGTAGTGCACCATATAGTGAGCAACAGAACACTGTCAACACAAGAGATGGCTGAGTGAGACCAGTGTTGTGTCAAAAATAGGGGTGTGTATTGGCAAGAATCTGGCGGTACGATAGTTATCACAATACAGGGGAGACGATGCGATTTATTGCAACGCTAAAGGCCAGATGGTATTAGCAATTTTAAGATTTTCATTGGAAAACTCAGATCAGACGTTTCCAAAGCCCTTTTCAGATTGACATTCTGGAATATGTGTGGACAATTCAGTCCGGTCTTTAACCAGAACTGTGTTTTCAGACACACCACGTTTGCACCGGAACTTGTCCTTTCGGCTGCCTTCACACAGCAGGGAAAAGTTCCAGATGTCTGAGGGGGTGGGGGGTACCCAGATATTGCATAATGCAGCGGGCGTACATGCGTCATCTCCCCAAACAAAGCTAGTATGTGATAGAATTCCTCTCACTGATCGGATTTACGTTAAGCACAATTCTGCGCACACGAAGACGCATAAGAGACCTGGTCACCTGGACGATGAAGCTCAATGGTTAATAAAGGAATCACGGAAGCGCTGTGATGCGCTCCATCGCGCTTCCAGGAGACGGTACCGTAGGAGGCGAGCTACCATGGTTCGCCGCATGCTACAGGAGCGAGCTACCCGTCGTATATGGAAACATTCACGACCAAGTGGCGAAGTTTTCTGGTCAGACGTGTTGAAAAACTTTGCTTTCCCAGTCACGTGATATATGTAATCTAGGTGTGCACCAGCGTCCCCCGCTCCCCTCCTCCTCCCTGTCCGGAACTCGACCTCACCAGTCTGAAGCAGCCACCCTGTCCGTGACGAGTCCGGTCCTGTTACTAGGGGCTTCGTCCGATCTAATTCAGGAAAAGGTTTACCGGATATTTGTATTCAGACACAAACGTCTTACGGACAGAGTCCCGAACATTTCCGTTTTTCATGGCCTGTCTGAAGGGGGCTCAAACAAATCCAGTGTTATCTCGAAATCTCGTTCCGTTGGAATAAAGGTGGTAAAAACTGCTGCCACCTAGTTGTCGTAGTTTGAATTGCACCACAAAAAAGAAATATAGTAAATATTTGAATGTAAAAAAAAGTTGAAAAATCGATACACTGCCTTTAAATATCAGTTCAGTTTCATAACATGAAATATCGCAATATTTGGGGAGACAAACACATTTCTGTGAAACAACGTTTGGAGATCAAATTGTTTATGAAATGTGGAAGAATTGCAAACAAATTTAGACGGAATAAAAAACTTTTGTCACTAAATTGCAAAAAGAGAATTCCACATGACTCTTTGCCACTACAACATATGTTCCACGTAATCTGGTCATACATTAAACTCTCCCAAAAGGGTTTTGCATACCAACTCAACGTGTCTCTAAGCATTTAACACAATGTTCACATTGAACAAATACAAATGTTCTAACTCCATCCATTCCTTTTGCATTTAAAATTCTATCCTAACCTAGATTTCTATTCTCTTCTTCCTAAAGTAGTTTTAGATCAGCTTTCTGTTTCAGTCTCAGCCTTTAGTTGCTTTAGCTGCAGTCTGAAGCAGAGTTGTCATTTCCCCCTTTAGCTGCCTGTGCATCAGTACAAGATACTTCCTCCCCTTTTTGCTTTGACATCTGCCTGCACACATTAGCAGGCTTCTCCTGCTCCGCTTGGATATTCAACATTTCACTGGATGATTAGAAAGTAATAATGGGTGTGAGGACTAATGGCTTCACAAGGAGTGTGTGCTGTTCTCTAGGCTGTGTGTTTATGCTGCCCTGCTCGTTTCTTCCCCTATTAGCAGTGAATGTGAAAAGACTGAAAATCTGGGCCAGTGATGGAGAGACAACCCAAAGCTATTAGAAAAGGTGTTTCCCTGTTCTGTTTCTCACTGCTTTCCCCTCCTGTCCATTGCTGTTATACGTCTGCAATCTTTTCTCTGAATTACCCCTCCACCCATTTGCCCCTTTCTTTATTCTACCCCCCCCCCCCCCCATTCTTCTCCCTCACAGCTCCATTTTGCATCTGCTGCAGCCAGACAGGCAGCCATTGCAAACTGAGACAGAGAAACATTCATTTCTACTTCTCTCTCATTTCTAACCCTTAGTTCATAACCTTGCCCTTTTTCTCTTGAGCCTTTTTCCCTCCAAGGTAGTTCTCAAGAGATAAATTGCGTTAGGGGGGAATTTTTCGTACTGAGATCCTATCACTTCATGCAGTTCACACCGCATCCTTCCCCTCCCTTCTCTTTGCCAAGATTGTTTTTAGTGTGCTGCAGAATTTGACCACATAGTAGTTTGTGGCAATGGCAGATGGATGTAAATATGCAGGATCATGACTGTGTCTCACAGCCTTTCTGTGTCAGACGGTTAATCTCCCGTGTGACATAATCATAATCTGGTTAAATCAGACGGCTACAGTTGGCCTCAAGGCTGTTTGGTGTCAGCACGTATGGAAGCTGGTTGCTCAGTAAACTACAGTTATTTGTCTTGGTGGTTCAGCTCGGATTTGTGGCCCAGTGGGACCAATTGTGGTTCAAGCTCCCAACTCAGACTCTGGTTTAACATAATTGTAAAGCTTTTAGAGGCTTGCAGATTGTATATATATATACACTGCTCACAAAAATTAAAGGAACACTTTAAAGAAACACATTAGATACATCAGATCTCAATATGAAGTTGGATATCTATACAAATAATGACAGGGCAATGTCTTAGGAACAAAAAGGATGCCAAGTCTTTTAATGGAAATAAAAGTTTTCAGCCTACAGAGGGCTCAATTGTGTAGACGCCCTAAAATCAGAGTGAAATGAAGATGTGGCAGGCTAGTCCATTATTTCAAAAACTTAATTTCTGCAACTCAAAATGCTTTTCAGTATCTTGTGTGGCCCCCACGAGCTTGTGTGCATGCTTGACAACGCCGGGGCATGCTCCTAATGAGACAACGGATGGTGTCTTGTGGCATTTCCTCCCAGATCTGTGTGAGGGCATCCCTGAGCTCTTGTACAGTCTGAGGAGCAACCTGGCGCCGCCTAATGGACCGAAACATAATGTCCCACAGATGTTCTATTGGGTTTAAGTCAGGGGATCGTGAAGGCCATTCAATTGTTTCAATTCCTTCATCCTCCAGGTACTGCCTGCATACTCTTGCCACATGAGGCCGGGCATTGTCGTGCATTAGGAGAAAACCAGGACCTACTGCATCAGCGTAGGGTCTGACAAAGGGTTCAAGGATTTCATCTGGATACCTTATGGCAGTCAGAGCACCATTTCCTAGGCAGTAGAGGTCTGTGCGTCCCTCCATGGATATGCCTCCCCAGACCATCACTGACCCACCACCAAACCTGTCATGTTGAACGACGTTGCAGGCAGCATAACGTTCTCCTTGTCTTCTCCAGACTCTTTCACGTCTATCACAGGTGCTCAGGGTGAACCTGCTCTCGTCTGTAAAAAGTACAGGGCGCCAGTGGCGGACTTGCCAATTCTGGTGTTCTTGAGCAAATGCCAGTGGAGCTCTACGGTGCTGGGCAGTGAGCACAGGGCCCACTACAGGACGTCGGGCCCTCAGGCCATCTTCATGAAGTCTGTTCCTGATTGTTTGGGTAGAGACATTCACACCAGTGGCCCTCTGGAGGTCATTCTGTAGGGCACGAGCAGTGCTCAGCCTGTTCCGCCTTGCACAAAGGAGCAGGTATCGGTCCTGCTGATGGGTTGTGGACCTTCTACGGCCCTGTCCAGCTCTCCGAGAATAACCGCCAGTCTCCTGAAATCTCCATGTTCTGGAGATTGTGCTGGGAGACACATTAAACCTTCTTGCTGCAGCACGTGTGGATGTGCCATCCTGGAGAAGTTGGACAACCTGTGCAACTTCTGTAGGGTTAAGGAATCGCCTCATGCTGCCAGTAGAGATAATTACTCAAGCCAAAACTAGCACGAGTGGAAAACCAGCCAAAAAAGATCAAGAGGGAGAAACTTGAAATGACCTCCACATGTTAAACCAGTCCTCTTTTGAGGGGTTTGTAATTGTTGCCACTTTAGTGCACCTGTCGTTAAGTCCATGAACACCAATACAGCTGAAAGTGATTAACAATGCCCTCAGCTGCTCAATCAACCAGAAAATTATCAGACAGGTTTAATTGATTTCATGCCAGGCCCAATAAAAAAAAAGTGTTCCTTTAATTTTTGTGAGCAGATTATATATATATATATATATATATATATATATATATAATGGTTTGTTATGTTTTATTTTTGCCAGAACACAGAATTAAAACGATCTGCCTGTTTACAATAACATGTTGGTTTCCATTTCCTCCACAAACACACCAGTGCTGGAGAAGTTTTTGTCTATTTTCCTTTGACGTCTGGTGTCTGCCATTTGTTTGTTAGGGTCTTGCTCAAATGTTGTCCTCTGACTTGTGCATGTGGCACCCTGGATTATGAGGTGGACTCTTTTCATCAGACGATAAAGTTCATAGATTACTTTACATAAAGACTATAGACCTTCATTTTGTGACACACAAAAAAGGGGACTGGAGCAGAGTTGTTAGACCTTGACGTTGGCAGTGAATTTTAACGACAGAGCTGAACTATATTTCGGTCTGACTCACATGATATGCAGATATTACAACAGCAATGTGCAGCCTGTCTTTATATTTCAGATTCAAATCAAGTCATTTGAAAGGTCTCATATTGATTTATACAATTTGGAATTTGATCTTGTACACATAGGTTTTATTGCTGATTAAGTACTCTCAATTACTATGAATAAACTGATACTACATATATTTAAAGTATGGGTACAGATACGCATGTTTGAATATTTGCTGAAACACAGTACAGATACAACTTTAGCCGTTTGCACTCCTTATTCGGGGTATAATTTTATGTTTGACTCACAGTTTACACCGGGTGCATGAGCTGTATGTTTACGGCAGCATTGTAGTCTGCTCAGCTAATAGAAGCTGTTATAGTCCATGGTTTGGTTCATACTAAATTCGACATGCGCTATCAGAAGCATCACAGAAGCTTGTTGTTGAACCTACTGAAGAAGGGTTTCATTTTTGACACGCCACCAAGGGTCAAACGCCTGCCAAAATGTAGCCAACGCTGAACTAGGGCTGGATAAATTGAAAATTTATAGTTATCGAAATTTCTGACTCTAGCCGATATAATTTTTCCCATGTCAATAAATTCGGTAATAAAAAAAATTAAAATAAGAAGCTGTACCACCTCAAGTCACATGACAACGTGACTCAACGTAATACACGTGACAGCCCCATCTAGTGGACAACTTTTGTTTTTACATGTAGTTATCATCCATTTATCCTTATCGAGGTGAACTCCTCAATATACCATAATATTGATTTTAGGCCGTATCGCACAGCCATACGCTGAAGTGATAAATATTGCCTTTTTGATGCGTGTGGCCTACTGTAGCTGCAGTACTCATTCTAAACTGTGAGGCGCTGATGAGTCGAATATTTTTACACACTGGGGCTCTGAATCCCTACCAGTGTTTTGTTGCTGGCTGGGTCATCGGGTTCGGCTGCTGGTCTCACACTGGGGCAGGGGGTGATTGATATCCCATAACGTCGAAGCTCATCCAAACAAATAATTTCATAATTTTTACACACTAAACCTCCCCTTCGCTGCAAATCCATAAGTACTTTGAGGGGTGCTAGTCCGTTTGATTAACTCTTGCCGTCCATCCCTTGTCTTCTGTCTCCATCAAAGATATCTGAAATAAAGACAAGTTGGGTTTGTACATTTTTCTGTGGGGTCCAGCCAACCATGCAGCAATTAGTTAAGATTTTACGGTTAAGCCAAAATAATAAAGGTGATATAAGGCTACAAACTAGCTTGTTTCGGACTAGCTTAACAGAGTTAATGCCCATCATGGCGAAAGAGGCGTGATGTCACAGGCTGACAGTCAAAGGGCAAATATTCCTGCCGAGTAAACTGCATAAATCCAAGCCACTTAAAACAGAAGAACAAGAGCAAAATAACCAGATTAAGGCTGGTTCATTAAGGGCTTGAGGCCAATTTAGAGTTAACTGTTAAACACCCAGATGGGCTTTGTTTATGTGGGTGCCCTGAAACTGTGACGAATATAAGATATTCTACTGAGAGAGTGATTCTGTTGTTCTACAAAAGCATAGTATACTAAAGAAGTGAGCATTTTTCCAGAAAAAACTTCCTATGATTATAGAAAAGTTTCAAATTATTTGCAAGGAGTGTAATGGGATTTTTTTAGTACTCATATCAGTACTCAGTATCTGCTAATACTCAAAAGTAAGTACTTTGACTCAGTTTGATGTGTAGCTCCAAGTTGTAAATGTTTTGTAAATACTGAATGAGAAGAAAAATATCGACAAAGTAAAATATATACGATACATTTATCGTATATTGGAATTCAGCTAAAAACATTGTCAAAGCGTTACTGTAACGTACCTGGCTTATTTTACTCTTGTAAGTATTATTGAGACTCACAGCAGAATACCACAACTTTCAAACGATACCAAGTCAAACAAAGCCCCCAATTTCCTATTCGATTCCAGCAGAAGCTTTTTCTATACATAACATAATTAATACTGTGCCGTCATATTTTACTACAGAAGTACATCATTTACAATCACAGCTCCTCTAAAACATTCCTGACAGGTTTTCCTCTAATTACATTACTGACAGCTTCTCTGTGATTTTTTGTGGCCTTGGTTTATTTTAGAAAACAGTCTGACTGCAGCAGTTAGCCTAGTTGGAAAACATCGTTTATAGACATGTTTTTTTTTTATTCAAGGCTTTTTTTTTTTTGACCGAGGCATACCTGGCAATGCCAATGTGATGTGTAGTCCTAAAATGAAATAATTAAAATTATTTAAATTTCCATTGATTAGTTTTAAGCTGGGCTAGCAGTGTGACATTAGACAGCAGTGAATGGATAATATCCTATGGTGGGATTTGTCTTTAGTCTTGATGTATGTCTATGGACAAAAGCACCAACTTTACATCAGTTTGTGTGGTTTACCTTATTTAAAAGTCTTACCTTACAGTTGGGGCAATGCCTTATTTGCAAAGGTTTGGTTCTGATTTAAATTCAGATCATTTTTTGGGGTTTTTACTCTGCCTTAGTGGAGCTATGCCGTCTCAGACTGCTACTCTTTTGTGGTTTCTCCTCCTAGAGGAAGAATCAAGTTCCTGACAGATGTAGAAAGAAAAGACAAAACTGAAATGTGGATATCAGCTGTAATGGGACATTTTCAACAATGCATAATTGCTCCAAGTGGGATCCGGACGTTTGAATTCTCCCTATTTAAAATTGAGGTAACATTTTGGGTTTGTGCTAGCTGTGAGCACGAGATGGGTAAAAATATCTGGAAGCATGACACATGTCAGGATTTTTGTGTTTTTTTCTCTTATGCAACCACACTGTGCTCATTTTTATTAGGTATAACACTTTGCATGTGGCATCTCTTCTATCTGTGACTGATTCTGGTGTTACACAGACTACACAAGCAGCACAAGCTGGATGACGTTCTGCAGGATTCTGTTACTTTGCTTTGGTTAATGATTTTTCACTCATCTCATAAAGCCTTCAGCTTGCACTGAGTGTTCATTATAACTATAAAACAGAACAAAACAGCCTTTCAGTTTCACCTTGTACAGTTACTCTATTGTTGATAATGGCTTCAGCGGGGTATTAAGAATTAGTCCTTGTAATGTAGCACAGAAAATTTAAATAACAAGAAAAAAAGCTTTGATTCAATGACAGCACGGCATTTTGACCGGTTTAGTCAGAGCAAAGCTCCTAGCATAAAGACTCTATTAGCAGGTTTTATTGTGTTTTTTAAGTGGGGTTGTAATTTACTGTATTCAGCAGCAGTCGGCATGCCTCAGTCTGAGATGTGGGGAAGATTTATTAATGATGAGTCAAAAAACCGGCATCTTGGAGCAAAGTTTTCTCATCTGAAACCGTTTCATAGTGGCTGGACTGAATGCTTTGCTGTGGATGTTTACACGGAGGCCTTGTCCACACATAGCCGGGTTTTTAAAAAACGTATAACTGCATAAGTGCATTGTTAAGCACATTCATAGGCATGCCAGACCTGTAGGTGGCAGTATTTCCCGTGAATCCTATCCATTTCGTATTCCTGCGCATCTTCAACAAAACATGAAACATGTTGCCTAGCTCACTTGTGTGGACCGATAAGGAGGTAGAATTGCTCTTAAATGTAGTTTTGGAGTATAAAGTCAACAAGCGTCAAAAAGTGCTTGGACGATTGATAACGCAAGCACAGCTCGGAGGGCATCCATGTTGTAGCGTAAACACAGGTCACACATGGGCCGTCAGCATTTTTGTCGCAGACGGTGATGTTGTGAAACCTAAAACTCCGGTTATTTCTGTCCACACAGAAACGCTGAAAATGGAGAAAATGTAAATCTTCCCTTTGGCCGGAGTTTTTAAAAAGATTTGTTTTCGTTGCGTAAGTCTGCGTTTTTGTGTGGATGACAGGCCGAATCGTAGAAAAATATCTTCGTTTTGGGAGATACCCGGCTACGTGACTGACTTGGTGACAAAATCCACAATCTAGCATTTTTATTTGACATTTATTTGACCAGTGCTGCATTTAAAATGTCTTTTTAGTTTTTTTCTGCTACAAAAGTGTATTCCTTTTTCACTTTGAGCATCAGCTAAGTCAGTAGATGCTGACTGCTTTATCTATCTATTTATGAGTATTTTATACAACCTCACTGTAGAAGAACAGAACCAATCCTTTAGAGAAACACCTTTCTTTGCAGAAATGTAAATAAAAATTTTAATGTGTAACTTTTGATCAACAAAAGGAAAAAAAACCTAAACCAGCCATAACATTTCCACTCCTAAAGCAGCACTCTCATAAACCTTATTTGTGTCTGAAATAAAACAGTCTTGGCAAAAACAAGGGTGATAATCCACAGAGTAGGCAGTGAGGAAACTGGCTCATCCAGCTCAGAATTACACAGAAAGCTGTTTGACTTAACGGCACCATTTGTCTCTGTTTCCTCGTGGACGTGATAACAGATCTCACCAGTGTCTGAAGGGCTCTATACGACTGTGGCTGCCTAGACTATTATTCATTATACAAATGAACTCGAGCTGCAGTTTTAACACTGAATTAAAGCTTTCTGTATCTTGTTTTGTAATTCCTGGGGGATTTCTGGATCTCAGGGATCAACATCCTCATTTTCCAGTAATGGGATGATCCCTCAAGCCACAGAGTCCATCAGGAGGCTAGTTAATTGAATCCATTTCATCTGCATTGGCTAAAGTATTCCCCAAGAGGCCAGGATTCACGCCTAACACTCCTCCTGCAGCACTCTTTTGGAAATAAATAACAGAAGTGTGGAGGCTCCTAATTCTGCCTTTTTCCTCCCGGGGTTTGAATCCTGCCAGAAAGCGAGGTTTACGGTCACAAATAACCGCTCAGAGTTGATTCAGGGTCAATTCTTCAGAAGCTGAACATTGTTTTTGAGAAAACGAGATAAAAGTGCTTCATGTTTGCTGAGGAGAAAATGACAAAATTTGAGTAATGTGCTGGATTTGTTTCTATGGGAACCAGCGTTGCAGGTGTCGGTGTCATTTTTTTGCACAGAGGAAACCGTAAATTAATTTTCAGTGAGTAATTGTGGCACATCGTCATACAGATGTGTGAAAGTTAATCCCCTTTGAGCTGAGCTCCATGGAAAAGTTGCTCGTTTAATCTGGCGGTGGTGTAGAGCTGCTAGGAAAACAAGCGTAAAGCTCTGCTCTGTGTATGGCTATGATGTCACTGCACAAAATAAATGATTGCTTCCCCCCCTCATCTAGTCCTAGGTGTAATAGCAGACAGCGGTCCCAGATGTGGAATGTTCTTCCTCAATAAAGTCCAAATAGTTCATTTGTTCATTATGCACCAAGTGTGGAACTTCTTATTACAACAAAAACTATCAAATATGTGACTGAGTGAAATGATTAATGATGACGACCACTAATGAATTAATGATAATAATATATTTACACAGCTGGAAAACCAAGGTTTTGTTTGTGTAATAATGGTGGTTTGTGTGAGATCTTTTTGCACATGTTCCATGTGTTTAAAATACTATTGTTAAATATGATAAACTAACAATCATATTACAACATTTTCTTACGTCTTCTGTCTTTTTGAAGACGTTAAAGCTGTTATGGTGAATCTGCAAACAAGCTAGGTTACGGTCACGCAACACCCACTCCTCCCATCGGGTATCTTCCCTAAGACGCTTCTGCCGGAACCAGAGACCTGTGTTTCCAGAAGAAACGAGATGGCACTAAACACCAGTCGTCGTTTTCTAGGTCCAAACGTCTTTTGTTTTCTGTGACTTCAAATGGTGTTTTTCTTTTTTGGACTCTGGTAGTTTGTCCTAAAGTTGCAGTGGTAGCAGCCGGCTGTTTCTCCTACTCTGACATTATTGAGCAGAGAACCTTTCACAGCAGTGGTGCTCTGTTGCTAAATGTGTGAGCGCGTAATCAGGGTTTCCCCCAGCGCTATTTTAGCCTGGCGGGCCGCCAGGCTTTGCGTGCCCCGCCGCCAGGCTAAGCGTCACTTATTTATTTTAAATTTTTTTTTTGCACCAAACTAACATTTAAAATGTTAAATTTAGCGCTGAAACAAATACTCGAATGTTTCGATTAAAAAAATTCCTCAAATCATTATTATTGACTGATTCGAGGCGTTGTTAAATGCGTAACGCAGCCGCACTCTAATTTACACGGACACATTTTACTGGAGCACAATGTTGGATATCACCGGTGATCACGACAGCATGGAGGACAATGGAGAAAACGATAAAGGCAAAGGTGGTCCAAAGTTTGGGACCATTTTAAACTCAGAAGAAGAGAAAACACGGTCGAGTGTCTCCACTGTAAAACGGAGTTGTCTTACCATAACAGCACAACTTTATCCTTGAACAGGAAACCGCTTCAGCCAGCCGAATCCACGACCAGGTAGGCTAATGCTAATACCATAGACATAGCTAACACGTAGCACGCACACTAACTTTCGCGTCACGTAGGGACCGGAAAAAAACACATTAATCGTGTTCACGTTAAACTAAGACTGAATAAACTCTACAACTGAAAGAAAAATCACCATCATCCTGTTTATGTAGATGGCTGCAGCTGCAGCGGTGTGGAGCAGCTAATACCTGGAGTCATTACTGCGGCTCAGTGTGTCGCTGCATATATGGCAGGCCGTTATAGCATGTAATTTACTAACATATCTATCTTTGAATATAATTTTAGGTTGAATTATTGCCAATCTGTGTATATTTAGAAAAATATGACGCATTGTTACTAGTAGAAATTAGTAACATTTCTACTTGAAGTTTGATTTTGAAACACAAATTCAGAATTTTTTTCCTCCGTTTTGAAAGGTCGTCAAATAGAATATTTGATTGACAGAGGATTAGATAGAATATTAGAATACTAAAATATTAAATAGCTGTAGCCCTTGTTAATGCAGGAGATAGGTGTAGGAGACTATTTTAATGTTCAGCCTGCATGAAAAACTCAGAGTGATCGATTATAATCAGAAATAATCATAAAAAAATGTTTGTTCAGTTAAGCACACCTTTAAAATGAATATGAGTCTTTAACCTGCAAGTCTGACTTTAACAGCATCTGGTAATACAACAGCACAATAGCAACATCTTACGATGGATAAGTGAACAGGGTGGGAGGTCAGGTGTATTTTCCATTATCTGAATTGTATTTTTTTGTGTCTGGTAAAACCATATTTCAAGATTGTGCCTTTTTGTAAGACAAATAAGTATTGTTAATAAATAGTTTATAACACCACATACTAGTCATACTTTTAAACTTCCTGACAACTTTTTTTTTTTTTTTACAAAAACACTGTGGGTCGCCCGTGGGCTTGTCTACCACTGGGCTTTGCGAGTTTTCTGGGGGAAACCCTGCGTAATGAATGGAGGACCCAGGGAAGTGCGGTGATTTGGCAAGACCGACAACCTGATCATCCAATAATTGCTTTCGGTCCGAAACGTGTCATTGGCAGAGCAAGAGAACCACTTTATTAATTTTTTTCCAAATTTACCATTGCAACTTTAATGACTTTGGTAAAGAAAACGTACAGTTTTGTTTTATGTGGGTTATGTAAAATGATAGACCATTCAGTGTTGATTTGCACACTGCTGCAGTGATTTAATTATTTATTAATGTACAGACATGTTTTAAAATGAGTTTGTATACCAGAAGTTAATTCTGTTAAATTTCTTTTGAGTGAATTTTTAGTGCCTTGATGTACTGAAATTTTAGTACCCATTTCTTCTATCTGTGCATCTATTTCTTTGTTTGCACCACCACTAAGTCCATTTTATTACTGACCTTCTGTTTTATTTTGCTCTCATGTAGCATTACTGTCTCATTTCCTGTTATGTTGACACTGCTTAGTCGCTCATTTACTCATCCTTCAGGCTGAGGCATCGATGAAACTGTCGGCCTCCTCGCAGAAACAACCCATCTGGCTCAGTCTCTTGGTTATTCTATTATATTGACGGTCCAGACAGAAATAGTTTGTGACTCTAGATTACGTTTATTGATGGCGACCATAAATAGTATCTGAGTAGCCATCTCTCCTAACTCCCTGGTGTTATTAGTGGGCAGTACATTCCTGTGTTTTTCTGTACATTTCAAACACTACAGGTTTTGTAGCCCTCCGTGATGGGAGCAGGGACTCATTGCTCTACGTCTCAGGAGATAACAGCCAATTATAGCTGATGGGGTGCGGGTTATAGCTGCTAAAGGAATCCTCTAGTGAGACGGCGGCAGAAGGAAGTTGTGTGGGGTGATCTGTGTTGTTGGAGAGATTTTCAAAAGGAATATTTGCAGCTGTAGAATAAGAGGACTAAAGAAAATCAAGCTGAAAGGCATAGTTAAATCACCTTAATTATGTTAAAAAGAGCAGTTGTCCTTGTGTGTTTTTGTTTTTATGGCAGGGAAATTTTTCTGTACATTTTGTTTAAAGACCAAGTTCACTGAGAATCCATTTTTTATTTGTTATTTTGGAAATACGTATAATTCACATGCAGGCTGAACATGAAAATAGTCTTCTACCCCTATTTCCTGCATTAGCCACCAATAGAAAATAGACAGGTAAACTCAGATTTGAAAAGCCTGACAGATCTAAGTCACACTGTCACTTAACATTCATGGACTCGCCCATCTTGACTCACAACGGGGAAGGCTGTTGTTGTTTTAACGTCCGGGAATCAGCAGAGAACGTCTCGGCTAGTTGAAGCTAATGTTAGCATTAGCAACTCCATCACACAGCAGAACTCCTCCAGGCTTGTGTTATTTGTGGAGATAAAACATCAACGTTGCAGAGTCAGTGGTAGAGTCGTGTTGCTGCTAGCCAATCAGAAGCGAGATGTCCAAATATCAGGAAATAAGTCTCCAAAGCCTGCCATGTTCTGCTCTGGCTTACTTTTACTTCCTGAAACAGGAGCGCCAGAGCTTTTTTCTTCACAGAGATCAACGCACAGGTGAACTTTATCTGTCTTTTATGGTTTAAGAAGTGATTCTGAATTGTTTTGCGCCTCATTGACTGAAATGTTTCATTTCACTGTCGAAGAGAATTTTCTCAGTCAGTTAACAAACTGGGATTTGAATCATTAAATCTAAAATGATGTGTGACCAGGTTTTTTCTTGACATCTTAATTTTTAAAAATCTGTTCTGTAAAACAAGTAATTCCATTTCTGCCTTCATTTAGATTCTTGTGATGATTCATTGTGATTTTACACTTCATGTTCAAAGGCAAAACAAAAAGAGCTGGTGGGAAGTGACGATGTGAGACATCACCTTGATTTATGCTTAAACGTTTTTTAATCATTATGTAGAAGCTTTAGCCACTGGGGCACATTTATCACTCTGACTGCATGGTTTTTAGAGGTAAACTGTTTTCTTTGCTTTAACGTCTATCTAAGCTGTCCTAATGGGGTCAGACTGGAAACAGAACAACTTTAAAACAAGATGCATCTTGTGCTCTGGAGGGAGGCGTTTTACAAACTGTTCTACGTGGGATTTTAGGCAGATGTCGACTTATTTTCTCCCTAAAAACTGCTTGTTAAAAAAATTCACCATGTGTTCAAAACTCATTTTTATTTACTGCTACATCTGTTCGACTCACATTTTTGTTTTCCTCTTTGCCTCATTTAAATAGTTTTATTGATTATTAGTTTTATTTAATCACGTTTGACAGATTCTCCCCACATCTGCTCTGATTTTACTCTGATCTCATAAAAGAACAGAACTCATCTGACTCCCATTACGTACATCAGCGTCGATGTTAGAAGATGAAGAATTTAATTAAAACTTTATCCGACACAACGGAGTCCCGAGAATGTGTCAGAGTCGTAAAATCACTGATTGGATCTGGAACCGGTCCGGGTCTGACCCCCCCACCCCACGTCGTCTTTCCTGTTTCTCTTCAGCCAATCAAAGATAGTTTCACTGCTGGGCTTATGATCCACACTAGTTGCTATAGCAACAGCAGCCTGCCTCCTGGAGAACATGTCATGCATGTTAAGTGACTCTCAGATGCTCACTCGTTGTCTCTGCCTTGTGCTTGCTCTTGAACACACACACACACACACACACACAAGTGACTGTGCACATTACAAGTTAGCATTCAGAGCCTAAGTGGCTCAAAAGCAGGTGTCATGATTGTGCCGTTTCATCCTAAGCATCATGTCCTCGTGTGATCGACCCAAGACAAAAAGTCCTTGTCCTTTGATTGCACAGTGGTCAAAATGCTTAGAGCATGAACAAGAAACTGAATATTAAAACATTTTCAGTTCCAGTGTATGAAATACTTGGTTCTTTGTAATCCAGGGTCAAGTTTCACAACTCTTCCACCTCCTGAAACTACCTGCTGTTCAGCATTCAGCTAAAGTAAAATAAAATGATCAAACTCTACTAGGAGGCCGGATAGGGTTTGGAACATTCTTGCAAACCTTGCACTTTGTATTGTGAAAATCAACTTTTTTTAAATTCTCTTTGTTGTGAAACCTGTCTCATGCTAGATATATCCTACTGGAGATGCACACGAACATGTCTGGTAATTGGAATCGGCCAATATTCAGCATAACCGGACTAATCAGTGAATGTAAAACGCAAAAATCCCTCACACCATCAATAAAAACAAATTCAACATTCTTCAGTTTGTGATCATACGGTCCCTATGTGCTACCAACAGAGGCTGACATCTTTTTCTCCTAGAACGATAATTTTCAAGTTAACGCTATTTTTTTATTTATTCTGAGGAATCCGAATTGGTATCGGCCTTTAAAACCAGAATCTGTGTTTCTGTTTCACCATGAGAATCTATTTTTAATATGTACTCAGAAAATAGCCAAAAATACCAAACCTACATTTTTAGAGACGATTTTGTTTTGTTTTATTTATTTTTTATTGAGGCTGTTTGTTGACCAGCTTCAGCACTCCTCCGTTTCATTATTAAAAATCCTGTGAACGATCCTCGTGTGTGACGGTGTAAAAAAAATCACTAGTATTAATACCCTGTTGTTAAAGCTGTTACTCTCTTCTGTGTGTGTGTGTGTGTGTGTGTGTGTGTGTGTGTGTGTGTGTGTGTGTGTGTGTGTGTGTGTGTGTGTGTGGGTGTGTGTGTGTGAGACAAAGCCAGACAACATCTAGGTATATTTACCTTCACAATAAACTCAGATTATTCAGTGCAAACCCTTTTAGAGAGACTTTAATCTGATGAAAGAGAAGTGTGTGTGTGTGTGCGTGTGTGTGCGTGTGTGTGCGTGTGTGTGTGTGTGTGTGTGTGTGTGTGTGTGTGGCTTTGATGAAACCTAGGGCATCTCCCGCCTTTGCTGCTCCACACTACAAACACAGTGGAAGACTGTATTTAAATACACACTCTCTTAGCCTGCCCCCTACTGTTGCCCAGTCCTCCTTTCAAACACACACGCATGCACTTTCACACACTCTGGGGAGAATCCACGCCTAAATCACCTCATGGGGAAACAGAATTACTGTGGCGCCTAAATGTTCCTTAATTGAGTCTTAGTTGATTATTCTCCAGCCTGATTTTCCTGTTAAAATCCAATGAAGCCGTTTGGAGATGGGCCTGGGTGAGAGCACTTTGTGGAGCATACTGCCTCTCTTGGCTTACTGTGGTACTTACTGCTCATCTATGATCTAATTAGTTTTAATCTTTTTTTAAAAAAAGTTTGTTTTAATTCTCTTTTCTGTCAGTTTAGTGAATAAAACCTGAATTTTCTGCTGTGGCTGTAGATAAGTTATATTTCTGCTCCCTTTTAAAAAAATCTTTTGTTTGTTCACAACTTTTGCCACACATTAAATAAAAAGACATCAACTCTTCTACAGTCTTGTTAAAAATACTAAACTAGTTGTTCTTTGACCACTAAAGACAGATTTAAGAGACTTTATTTTCATCTCATCACTTTTTTAAAGCTAAAAACTTTAAAAATGAACATTTTTATCTTATTTTTGTAAATTAAGTCAGAACCATTTTAACCAGGTTATGTTTCCTAAATATAATAAATCTTTTTAGAGAATGTTCCTCAGCTTGTAAACAGACTGACCCCACATCTCCCCACCTGACTCAACATTAGCTCCTGCAGTTCTCACATTGACCAGTTGGTGTCCTCCTCGCCTCGTTTCCTCACCAGGGAGGAATATTGATGTGTGTCTGTTGGGATTCAGTGACATTTACAGCAGAAAGGCTTAAAACATTAAACCTTTGCTCTCGGATCAATGCAGAAAATCATTCAAATCACTTCTTTATTGACTTTTTCCTTTTCTGACACCTTTTGTGTAAAAGCTCAGTAGTGTGCGCACCTGTTACATGTTTTTTCTGTTTTTCTCCTGTAGCTGAAGAGAGTTAAGCACCAGCAGGTCAAGCAGAGTCTCCTCCCTACCCTTCCAGACCTCCCCCTCCTCAGCCCTGCCGTCCTGCACCTTCTTCACACCTACACAGCGTTCTCCTGAAGACACAATCAGAGCTACGCACGCCGGCCACCATGATCACCTCGGAGCTTCCTGTCCTCCAGTAAGCAACACACAGGACACTCAGTGTTTTATAAATGGCGACAGACCGTGTGACTAGTAACTTAGTAACAAACTAACTATTAGAACTTCATTTATTTCCAAAGATTCCTCTGACTCTCACTGTTAACTCTTCCAGGGACTCCTCCAATGAGTCTGGAGCAACGGATGCTGTGGGTCTGAGCATGAGCATGGGTGAGATGGAAGACCCAGACATGAAAGGGAAGAAGAAGAGAGGGAGGCCTGGAAAACAGGCGCAGGTATGAGTTTCTTTGTGCGTCTTTAGTTATGTTTGTTTTGATTTTCTTGTGCTTTTGTACGTCGAAATCCAGCAAGTTTGTGTCATTTCTTTGCCAAAGACGTCCAATAAGAAGCCACGGAAGACGCCGGCGGAGAAGCCCATGGGGATGATCAGAGGGCGGGGGAAGGCAAACGGTGTGGCTCAGCATAACGGGAATGCGGGAGACCCCGTCACGCTCTTCGAAGTCGTCAAACTTGGCAAAAGTGCGATGCAGGTAAGTGCAAAATACTTTAAATACTTAGCTTGGATGTTTCTTTTAGCAGCACCTCTAATTAACCTGAAGGGTATTTGTTCTTGTGTAAAACGTCTTATTTTAAGTCTGTTTTGACCGTTTGGATTGTGCATGTTTGCAGTCTGTAGTGGACGAGTGGATCGAGTCCTACAAACAAGACCGGGACCTGGCTCTCCTGGACCTGATCAACTTTTTCATCCAGTGCTCGGGTTGTAAAGGTGAAGCTGCTTTTATGTTTCACACACGTCAACTTCCAACAAATTAGTCCGTATTCATGTTTATTCCGACTAACGGATCGGATGTGTTTCTGTCCCCAGGCACTGTGAGGATAGAGATGTTCAGGAACATGCAGAACGCAGAGATCATCCGTAAGATGACGGAGGAGTTCGATGAGGTAACAGATTTAACGTGAAACTGGACATAATTACCAGACGTGACGCAGCTTCAGCTAAAAGGACGCCCCTCTCTCTCCGTGTCTGCAGGACAGTGGCGATTATCCTCTAACCATGCCAGGCCCCATGTGGAAAAAGTTCCGTTACAACTTCTGCGAGTTCATCTGCGTTTTGATCCGCCAGTGTCAGTACAGCATCATCTACGACGAGTACATGATGGACACGGTGATCTCCCTCCTCACAGGACTGTCGGACTCTCAGGTCCGAGCCTTCAGGCACACGTCCACGCTCGCAGGTATCCTGAAGAGCAGCTGATGATGATGATGATGATAGGACAGCTAAATAACCTTTAATCACATTCACACAATACGCGTATGTCTCTGTGTAGCGATGAAGCTGATGACGGCGCTGGTGAACGTGGCTCTGAACCTCAGCATTCACCAGGACAACACCCAGAGACAGTACGAGGCCGAGAGGAACAAGATCGTTTGCAAACGAGCCAACGAGAAGCTGGAGCTGCTGCTGCAGAAGAGGAAGGAGGTTGGATCGTGTTCTTTTTTCACCACTCAATGTTAGCTAATGATGATTTCAATCAGTTTTTAATGTAAAGTCAGGAAAAGTATTTGTGACTGTTTTTATGTTCAAATGAGTTTTTTATGTATAGGAAGTAGCCTAAGGAAAGGAGAAACATCTGTATAATTAATAATAATTAAAAGCATTTGATTTATTGATCATAAAACACACAAAAACGCGTTGTTGATGCAGCTCCAGGAGAACCAAGATGAAATCGAGAACATGATGAACTCCATCTTCAAGGGCATCTTTGTGCATCGCTACAGGTAAACATTCAGTTTAGCATCTTTCTCATCGATGATCTGCTAAAAGTTTTGTCTGAAAGAAAGCAAGTTACCATGGTAACGTTTTGACTTTGTAGGGATGCCATCGCTGAGATCCGAGCCATTTGCATCGAGGAGATCGGCGTGTGGATGAAGATGTACAGCGACGCGTTTCTCAATGACAGTTATCTGAAATACGTTGGTTGGACGCTCCATGACCGGGTGAGTCGTCGCGCCCATCGGTGCGCTTTAAACTCGTCTCAGGGGGGGGGGGGGCGTTGCTGAGCTTCACCTGCTTGGTATTTTTCAGCAAGGGGAGGTGCGTTTGAAATGTCTGAAGGCTCTGCAGAACCTCTACACAAACCGAGAGCTGTTCCCAAAGCTGGAGCTTTTCACTAACCGCTTCAAGGTGAAATGGTGTTTTTCATGTTCATTCCAGCTGCTTGCTGCTGTTTCCCTCTTTAATCCTTTGATTCTGTGTCGGCAGGACCGAATAGTCTCAATGACGCTGGATAAGGAGTACGACGTGGCTGTGGAGGCCATCAGGCTGGTTACGCTCATCCTGCAGTGAGTAGCTTTGCTGCTTCCTGTTCCTCAGCTTTGAAACCCACGGCAACACGAACCGTTCTGATTGGTTGTTGCAGGGGCAGTGAGGACGCCTTGTCGAACGAAGACTGTGAGAACGTCTACCACCTGGTGTACTCTGCTCACCGGCCGGTGGCTGTTGCTGCTGGAGAGTTCCTTCACAGGAAGTGAGTCTCGTCTAATGTAGTTTCTGCGTCTATCACTGGGATTTAATTATTATCCCGCTTTTTTCAGATTGTTCAGTCGCCACGACCCACAGGCAGAAGAAGCCCTGGCTAAGCGCCGAGGGAGGAGCAGTCCCAACGGAAACCTCATCCGCATGCTGGTTCTCTTCTTCCTGGAGAGCGAGGTAACACTTCCTCACGTTACTCTAATGTTCGACTCTGAGGCACGCAAATGCAAAACTCAGATTTGTTGGTGTTTTGATGCATAGCTTCACGAGCACGCCGCGTATCTGGTCGACTCGCTGTGGGAAAGTTCTCAGGAGCTGCTGAAGGACTGGGAGTGCATGACTGAACTCCTGCTGGAGGAGCCGGTTCAGGGAGAAGAGAGTAAGGACGACACTTCAAACGAGCCCAAAGATGGCTTTCAGGAGGAGAAATGATGAAATTAAATCTCGTTTCTTTAAACTCGCTCTCCTTGAATCCCTCTCTCTCTCTGCAGTGCTGTCAGACAGGCAGGAGAGCGCTCTGATAGAGCTGATGGTGTGCACCATCCGACAGGCAGCCGAGGCACACCCACCTGTTGGCCGAGGCACCGGCAAACGGGTGAGTTATTCACTCTGAAATTACAGGCTTCTATTTGCTCGTGGTTGAAGTGTAAAAAGTTAAATCAGAAAGTTGTTTCTTGCTGCCTGTTTGTAAGTTTTGCTTCCGTTTGTCCAGGTTCTGACAGCAAAGGAGAGAAAAACCCAGATAGATGATAAGAATAAGCTGACTGAGCACTTCATCATGGCTCTGCCCATGTTGTTATCTAAGGTGAGGCTGTGCTTTAAAAGCTGCTTCCTGCAGAGGAAAACCCAGAGCGAGGCGCGTGATTAATGCCTCGGCTGCAAGATCGATGTGCTTGTCGACGTAATTGATCAAAGTGTTTCATCCAGTCGTGGAGATTGCTGCTGACCACTTGTCTCTGTGAAGTGTGTGAGTTGGTAATTGATTCGTGAGGATTTGAATGTTTGAAGGTTCGTGTCTTTGTCTCGTTCCTCACAGTACCAGGCAGACGCCGAGAAGGTCGCCAATCTTCTGCAGATCCCGCAGTTCTTCGACCTGGACGTGTACAGCGCCGGGCGCATGGAAAAGCACCTGGATGCCTTACTGAAGCAGATCCGGCTGGTGGTGGAAAAGCACATTGAGACGGACGTGCTGGAGGCCTGCAGTAAAACCTACAGCATCCTCTGCTCGGAGGAGTACACCATCATGAACCGCGTGGACATCGCCCGCTCGCAGCTCATCGATGAGATGACCGACCGGTTCGCACACTCGGTCGAGGAGCTGCTGCAGGAGGTACGACTTTATGCTCTTCTTATAAACATTTTTACTCAGAAACTCCTAAAATCAATTATCTGCTGCAGAAATGTTACTGTTTAATCTGTTCGTTTGAACCTTTATGCGCTGTTAGGGTTCAGGTTATTTTTAGCGTGCTCTAAAACATGTTTGTTGTAATTCAGGGTGAAGAAGCGGATGATGACGACATCTACAACGTTCTGTCTACCCTGAAGAGACTCACAGCCTTCCATAAGTACGACTCACTGCTTTCATTTCTGTGTAGAAATAAAAAAAATGTAACCAAAAAAAATCCAGACCTTCACATCCAACCATTAAGGATATCAGATGTTTAATCACCTGCTCTGTTTTCAGCGCCCATGACTTGACGCGGTGGGATTTGTTTGGGAACTGCTACCGCCTCCTTAAGGCGGGCATCGAGCAGGGCTCCATGCCGGAGCAGATCGCCGTCCAGGCGCTCCAGTGCTCCCACTACTCCATCCTCTGGCAGCTGGTGAAGATCACCGAGGGCGTTCCCAGCAAGGTCCTCCACTCAGATCTCAGTGAAAGATGTTATTTCTGCTCATCGGTAGAACTTATAATAGTTAATTATGGTTTACTTCCATTGTAACTCATCACTGTGTGTCAGGGATAAACGGTGAAAGTCAAAGGAAACGTGTTTCCTCAACTGTTGGACAGAGAGTGCATCGACTGTTCTGCCGACTAACGTTAATTAAAACATCAACATTTCATTCTGCTTCCCATCGGAGGTGTTTTATTGATTTCTGCCCGAGCGTTTAGTGTTTGTGACACTTCTACTAACGATGTGTCTGCTGCGTTGCTTTCACAGGATGACCTCATCGCTCTCAGGAGAGTGGTCAAGTCTTTCCTGGCTGTGTGCCAGCAGTGCCTGTCCAATGTCAACACGCTGGTTAAAGAACAGGTCAGAATGAGAGTTTACCTCTTGAGTGGGTTGGTGTTTAGTTTTTGTTAAATTGAGTTCGTCCCTCTCTTTCTCTCTCTCCTGCAGGCGTTCATGCTGCTCTGCGACCTGCTGATGATCTTCAGCCACCAGCTGACCTCGGGGGGGAGGGAGGGGCTCCAGCCGCTCGTCTTCAACCCCGACGGCACTCTGCAGAACGAGCTGCTGAACTTTGTCCTGGATCACGTCTTCATCGACCAGGATGATGAGAACCAGAGCATGGGTGAGGAGGATGTTAGACGTCCCAGCGGTGGTCGTGACTGGAACGGAGAGGATCAGACATACCAGGAATGCCATTTATGTGGTGACATTAGAAAAAGAAAAAAACAGACTTGAATAACACGTTTAAGTTATGCTGCACTCGTGGCATCTGGTGTAACTACCCTCTTACTTGACAGGCTTCAGCTATTGGTCAAGAGGTCAAAAGTGTCAACACCTACTCTCACGTGTGTTGCTTGAACCGATTTTGGTCCAAATGTTGATGAATGATGCATCAATTCAACAAAATCTCACACGAGTGAGTTGGTTTTGTTGTAAAATCCAACCTCTCATGGCCTGAAAACTGATTTAGAATGATTGTGATTGGTGGATGGCTGCGTGTCGATGCTCAGGCGTAACATGGTGTAGCTCTACAATCACAGCAGTAGATAAAGTTTTAGCCACATTTTGGTGCATTTACCATCAGACGAGTGGAGGATTTCTGCTTTTTCCTCATCCCTCCTCGTTCTGCCCGTTTGTCTCTAGAGGGAGACGAGGAGGACGAAGCCAACAAGATCGAGGCTCTTCACAAGAGGAGGAACCTGCTGGCAGCTTTCTGTAAACTCATCATCTATGACATCGTAGACATGCCTGCTGCTGCTGACATCTTCAAACACTACATGAAGGTTGATATGTTAACGATGCTACCCGAGCTGGGATTTATTCCCTCTAACGGGTTTAGATCTGAACTTAAAGCAGTAACCTTGTTCACGCTCATGTCTGTTTTCTCTCTGCCTCAGTACTACAATGATTACGGTGACATCATCAAAGAAACGCTCAGTAAAACCAGACAGACTGATAAGATTCTCTGTGCCAAGACTCTCATCCTCAGTCTGCAGCAGGTGGGCCGTGTGCAGCTCTTCTGTCGTTTACGCGTCGTCTTCACATCATGAATGCTGATGTGTTTGTTTTTACAGCTGTTCAACGAGCTGCTGCAGGACCAGGGTCCCAACTTGGACCGAACATCGTCTCACGTGAGCGGCATCAAGGAGCTGGCCCGCCGCTTCGCCCTCACCTTCGGCCTGGATCAGATCAAAACCAGAGAAGCTGTCGCCACGCTTCACAAGTAGGATCTGAGGGGTTTTATATTTATTAGTTATGATTCTGAAAAGTTTTGATCATGTTTCATTTATTCTCGTTTTCATCTGTCTCATCTCAGGGATGGAATAGAGTTTGCCTTCAAGTATCAGAATCCTCGAGGACCAGAGTTCCCTCCCATCAACCTGGCCTTCCTGGAGGTTCTGAGTGAATTCTCCTCCAAACTAATTCGCCAAGACAAAAAGACGGTGTAAGTCCTCGTGTTCTTGGTCAGGAAAACAAAAGATAAAATCTTTTTTTCTAAATTTCTCTGCAATTTTCTCTCTAGTCACTCCTACCTGGAGAAGTTCATGTCGGAGTCTATGTCGGAGCGTCGGGAGGACGTGTGGCTGCCGCTCATCTCGTACAGGAACAGCCTGCTGACGGGCGGAGACGAGGACCACATGTCCGTCACGTCGGGCTCCAGCAGCAAGACCGGCTCAGTCCGCAGCAAGAAGGGCCGACCGCCGCTGCACAAGAAACGCATCGAGGGTGAGCGGCCTGACGGCGGGCTTTTACTCTCCTCACCACCGTCGGATCAGCTGACCTCCATGTTTGTGTTTTCAGAAGAGAGCAGTGTGGAGGGCTCGTGGATGATGAGAAACGACACCCTCCAGACACCGGGGGCGCTGCAGACTCCTCAGCTCACCTCAACAGTCCTCAGAGAGAACAGACCAGCAGAACACATGCCAGATCCAGACTCTGAGCCGGGATCGGAGAACGACTACGTCCACAAGTACGGTCATTAAAACACCCTCTTCCTTTTCCCCGTTACTAAACCGACTCGTGTCGTTAACTTGAGACTCGGGTGTCTCCAGTCCTCAGATGCAGATGTCGTGGCTCGGCCAGCAGAAAATGGAGGAGGTGAACAGGAAGGACCGAACAAGCATGAACTACATCAAGTCGCGCAGCAATCAGGGCGTCAGGCAGACCGTGTAAGACTTCTAAACACAAACGACTTTTCTGAACCGTGAGGAGCGTTTCTGTTTCAGTGGCGTTTGCTTTTCCAGGCGCGGCCTGATGGAGGATGACGCTGAGCCCATCTTTGAAGATGTGATGATGTCATCGCGGGGACAGCTAGAGGACATGAACGAGGAGTTTGAGGACACTATGGTGATCGATCTGGTGAGTTCCGCCTCCGTTTAGAATCCGTTTTACTTTGATTTAAACCTAATGAGCTCCGTTTGATTTCCAGCCACCATCACGGAACCGACGTGAGCGAGCCGAGCTGAGACCAGACTTCTTTGACTCGGCAGCAATGATAGAAGACGAGTCGGTGTGTGGGATTTGGATACAGTTAAAAAAAAGCACTATTTGATGGATAAATTATAGGAAGAACATGATGGTTTTAGTCGTTTTTAGGTCAAACACGCTGGATTTAGAACGTTTTAGCTTCTTAATTTCACATTTATCGCCTGTTTTATGTCGTTTGTGACATCCTCTCTCCTCTCCCTACTTCCAGGGATTCACCATGCCCATGTTCTGATCTGGACAAAGTAACGTTCCCGTAATCAGCATCCAGACCAGGAGTAAACTGAAATGGGGGGATGGGGGGAGGGTTTGGGAACCCAGATCACCTGCCAATCAAGCTCTAAAGAAGAAGAAAAATAACTGTTAGCCTCTCTTTCTCTGTGACACGATGGAAGGATGTTAGATGGATCCAACATCAGCTGGACCACACCTGGAATCGAGGAGTCCTTATGGAGGTTCCACAATCTGGTCCGTGTTCTTCTTCCTACTCTTCTTCTGCTGCCCGTCGGTTTAGCTCTCGTTAGCGGTGGATCCGATGGCGTTCGGGCTGCTCAACCTAGTCGGCCTGTTCAGTTTTCCTGTTACACCGACGCTCGTGGTCAGCATCTCGGAGACCCTCTGTACAGCCCCCCCACCCCTTCTATTGGTGTTGCACTTCAGTCCTTCTAGTTAAACCCAACATGGAGAGGATATCCGTACTAAAATGTTCTACTTTGCTCCTTTTAGGACCCACTGATCTCTCTTCTCTGTTCGCTATCTCTTGTCCGTGGTGTGTGATGTGCTCGTAAAGTCTTGGTGGTGATAATGGTTGAGTACTGGCACACTTGCACACAGATCATCAGCTGTGGGCTGACCTGAAGGAAGTAACCTAACTAACCCCCGTTTTTGTCCACAAAGCAAATCAAAGGTTTGACTGTGAAAGCGCGTCTGTGGCCGACCCCGGAGAGAACACACACACCCCCACACACTCCAAATAACGGCTTTTTGAAGTTACAAAAACTGTTTTAAAAAAAGATAATAAACATATTTTCAATTCTGTAGCTTTAGTACTAAAGTTTTAAATCAAGTGTGTTTTGTTTTTGTCCGATGTTTGTACAGTTTTTTGTTTTTTTTTAAATATGTATCACGTTTGTTGCCAAATTGTGGCCTACATACTCTAAAGTATATTCCATCCCTCCCCTCTTCATACCAGACGGTTAACAAGAAAACCAGCTTCTATGCGCTGTATGATCTGATTGTAATCGTTACACTCTTAAGTATTAATGCAGAATATCTGTGCCGTTGGTCCATTTAACAGGTCGAGACTTATTTTGCTCCTGCAAGCAGTGTTACCAAACCCAAGAAGCTTGTCGTCGTCATTGTTCATATCCATATCTGTGATGGATCTTTGTCTGGCGGATGTGTTTGAATGTGTTTTGAATGTTCTCAGCCATATCTTTATCCACCCTTCTTTTGGGGAAATCAATCATTTACCACCTTTGCTCATTGGCTCAGAGGCAGTCCTGTAAATATCAGAGACAATTGCATCGATTCTGCAGTGCAGTTGACATTGGTTGCCCTAAAATTCTCTAAAAAGCCTGATTTTGTTTTTTTTTCTGTGAACTTAAATTCTTTTTAATAAAATAAACCTTGTATTCAATAAACTGACCACTGGTTTTGCCTTTTTTTTAATGTTCAGCTACAATTGGAGCTAATATCTAAACAACCTGCAACAGTCAGTGAACAAATAGATTTTTCATTTTATAAACAGAAAGGAATGTTTTTTTTTGTTTTTTTTTTGTATTTTGAACAAATAAAATCACTCAAACTAAACTTTTTTTTAATATTCTGACATCAAAGGTAAATCAACAGTTTAATCCAATATAATTTGTTTTCTAAACTATTCTTAAGCTTCTTAAACATAAAACAAAATCAATATTTGTGTTTGCTAAATGAGTGAAAGACTCAAGTAATCCAGTTAAAAACTTTAAAGTGATTTTAAAAGTTTCTTTTATTCTGAATAAACATGAGTGAAACCTTTGTTGAAAATCACTAAACAACCACAAGAGGGCGACAAATGTCCATAATAAGCAGAGTCAAGGATGGTTTCATATTTTGTTTTTGCTAAATTAAAAAATTGCAAAAAAAAAAAAAAAATCAAACATTAAAATGTGTTCACTGTGATAAAATCATATTAAATAAAAAAAAACTTGTTTAAATTTGTTTTCCAGGGTCTGGAAATGAGAAAATGGTTGTTTTGTTTTATTTTGATAGTAAATTTTATTTTATTTTATTCTAAATTAATTTGGCTCATCTGTTTTTAATCACCTAAGAAAAAAAAATATATATATTTCAATTTAATATTTTAACCTGCCCCAATTTTTTTTTCATTGTTTCTTGAAAACCCAATTACTAAACTTTTTACTCAGAATAAACACGACTCTAGTTTCAGTATCAGATACTTTGATTCTTGTACAGCTCTGACCTGCTGATCCCAGATGTGGTCTTACAATTCCTCTCAAAGAACGATAACTGAATAAATTTTTTAAATTTAATACTGATTAACCTGATTTTGATTATGGAAGACAGTTTAGGCACTTCCTAACTTTGCATTCTGGGCAAATCAACATCCAATTCTCTCAAATCCTGCAAACTCCAACTCAAAAACATAAAGTCAAACACAACAGTGACTCACTATTTTTATTTTATTTTACGGGTGAAAGAGCAGCAAAAAGGCACAGTCCCAGAATATGAAAAGGGTGATTGTGGCCTAAATAGAGGTCAGATATGACTACATACTGGGGAAAACACTAAAAGTACTTTAACACCGTAATAAACACCGTACAGGACATTAACTACAGTATGTTTGTGTTTCCTGCTAAAATGTTCAGAGGTGAAGATCATCTTTCACTCAGATTAGTTCAAAAGTTAATAATGGCCAATATGGCCACCTGCTGACATGAAAATCACCTCAAATCTCTGCAACTACAGAATTATTAAAGTCATTTAAAACGTGTTTTTGGGGAGATCTGATGAAGATAAAACCCTGATCTAATCACAGAGGGGCAATATTTAATTTAAGCCCAAACGGTTTATTAATAACAGAAATGAGGAGCTGCACGGTGGAACAGGTGGTAGCACTGTTGCCTTGCAGCAACAAGGTTGCAGGTACAAAACCCAGCTACAGCAGCTCCCAGTGACCGTATTCGGGCAGATGAATGAGTGATGAGTCCAGGAGGATGTTTACTCGATGCTTTGAGTGGAGTGATGAACAGTGAGGCGCAGTCTGATCTGCTCTGCAGGCTCCTACAGGAACCTGTTCAGTCTGACTGTAGAACCCGGCTCACTCAGCAGCCGGGTCAGACCGCTCTCACAGAGGAATGTTGGCGTGCTTCTTCCATGGATTCACCTGCTTCTTGCTGGCCAGCGCCTCCAGATCCCTGCAGATCCTTTTTCGGGTTGTCGCCGGCTCGATGATGTCATCGACAAAACCTGATTAGTTCAGATGGTTGCTGTTTAATCTACGGATCAGGAACTAGGATTATGGCACGTTTCTGTTTGGTTAACAGCAGGTTTACCTCGGACGGCAGCCGGGAAGGGGTTGGCAAACTTTTCCACGTATTCAGCCTCCGCCTCGGCTTGATTCTCCTTTCCTCTGAAGATGATCTGAACAGCACCCTGGGAACATTCAGACAGTTTAAAGAAAGTAAAAACACAGAGACAAGAGTAAAGAGTGGGTTTGTACTTTAGCTCCCATGACAGCAACTTCAGCCGTGGGCCAGGCGTAGTTCACGTCCCCTCTCAGGTGTTTAGAGCTCATTACATCATAGGCTCCTCCATAAGCCTGGAATAAAGACCAGAACGCAGCTTTTAGCAGGTCTTAGTGGATGTTGTCCACGGATGTCAGACTGGCCTCAGTTTGGATAGTTTATGTCCTAAAGCGTTGATGAGCTAATGGCTGCAGACTTAAAACATGCGGTTCATGCAAACGTTATTTTACACAAACACTTTTCAAAATGGCCAAAATATCCATCTGAAGCTTGTTGATTGCAAACGCAAGTCTGTACAGGAAGTTTGGTCTCATTTCCAACTTCAATCAGCCAGACCAGGGGGGTCAGGAGTGGCTCTGGAGCCACAAATAAAAAACTCACTCTTTTTTAAATATAGTTACAATTAAGCAGCTTTTTCATGGACTAATTACATTAAAGTTCCATAACAGAGTGAGAATAAAAGCACCAGTAATATATTTTGATCTTATTTATTTTATGCAAATAAACATCCCATAGAAACAAATTCATCCACTATTTGCAATTTTGTTCTTAATTTTAAAACCTAATAGAAATAAAATGATGACAAATCTCCTAAAGTAGAAAACTATCAAACTGTCCTTTTCCAAAAGGCCGTGTAACCATTGCGGCTCTAAACGAGTTTTATTTGGATGGACTGAAGGGAAAAGTGGTGATTTGACTGGAACAGACGCCTGCAGTAGGAGGTGAACACACCTTTCTGGTGATGATGGTTATTTTTGGTACAGTAGCTTCTGCAAAGGCAAACAGGAGTTTGGCTCCGTGTCGGATGATTCCTCCATACTCTTGGGCGGTACCTGATGACAACAATCACAGCAACTAAAGGGGAGTTTTCTACTTTCATGTGCAAAATAAAAAAAACAATAAAACACCTTAGTACTCCTAATGTTCAAACTAATGTGTGTATTTCTAAAGATTACCTGGTAAGAATCCTGGAACGTCCACAAAGGTGATGATGGGAATGTTGAAGGCATCACAGAAGCGAACAAAACGAGCTCCTTTCACTGACGAGTTGATGTCCAAACAGCCTGAGGAGCAGAACAAACGTCTCTAAACTAAAGTCCAGCCGGGTGTTTTCAGCTCCATGCTCACGTCCACTTACCAGAGGCCACTTTAGGCTGATTACCCACAATGCCCACCGTGCGCCCGTTCATTCTGGCAAATCCAACCACAATGTTTTTAGCGTAGCTGGGCATAATCTCAAAGAAGTCCCTCTCGTCCACTATCTGAACATTTAGAATTCAAGTTTTACTTCCAGCGGGAATAAAAAGTGTGTGTGTGTGTGTGTGCGCGCACATACAGCGTGAATGATGTCCAACATGTCGTAGGCTTTCGTCGACTCAAGAGGGACGATTGAGTCCAACGACTTCACCAGACGATCACTGGAAATGAAAGAACTGAATCAGACAGCAGCAGAGTTCAGCACATAAAAAAGGTCACAACATTTTATTTATAACTCTACAAGGACCGCTTCAGTGCAGAAAGTTAAAAAAAACAAGCCAATTTAAATTTAGAGGTAGATTTTTTTTAACATAAAATCATTTTAATAACCAATTTTTGTGATTTATAATCTTTCACTGAATGAAATCCATGTTTGATTTTCAGAAATCCTCTCAAAGACTCAAGAACATGTCTGAAAACTTGTTATTAAAACTATTTGCTGCAACCAGGGGTAAACAGATACATCGGGCCGACAGTTACTAGTTCTTATATAACGGCCGATACACCTCTTTAGAAGAGCCCATTTAAAATCAGGCACATCTGTGGGCAGCCCAGTGCTGCTGCAGAATATGTATCGTTCCTGAAAAACAGCTGCTGAATAAATGCTTTAAAATAATATTACCTGACATTTTTTTTTTATTTACCTGTTTTATATTTAAGACTTGGTCAGTTTATTGATTTGTTGGATTAACTTTGGTTAAATGTTTGACACTTTAGCGTGCAGATTAGGTGGAAAACGTCTAGGTATCGGCAATAGAAAAACCCATTTTGGCGGATCTCTAGTTGCAAAATTAAAAACTGCAACATAAAGCATTCCAATAAAAATAAACTCACTAAACTAAACAAAAGCAATAATTTCACACGAATTTATCTCAGATCTCGACTCTAGTGCAGTTCTGACCACAATAAATCGCCATGGTGACACATCCAGCTGGAAAATAAACCTGGTGAGGCTGAAGTTTCTTTGGTATCACACTAATTCTGCTTCATAGCATTTACATATGCTGTTGATGAATATTTGCCTTTTTTTAACTCAGCTTTACTTAAAATCAGATCTTCTCTGTAACAAAGGTTTGGACCAGCTTGTTGCCACCACACTAGGTCTCCATCAGGGTCTTTGTTTCCAAACCTCAACATCTGAAGCATCAACAGATGTGAGCTCCTCACTGTGCATTTTCAAAATAAAAGACACGTTTCTTCACCTGGAGTCGTGGCACTCCCTGATGGGGGCGGGGTCCTGATTGCTAAGCGGGAGGAAGTTGAAGAAGTCTCGCAGGTTGAGTAACGCATCGACATCATTCTCAAAAGCTCGATGAGCCACACCTGAGAATAAAACAACAAATGAAAAAACGTTTTATTGATCAACAGTTTTTGCTAAAACTGGAAACCCAGAACACGGATTTCCTCCGACACCAGCAGGGTGTCACCAACTATTTAAAGACTCCTGTTTCACATGTAAAATACAGACCGGACACGGCGGTGTGAGTTTTGGCGCCACCGAGCTCTTCTTGAGTCACATCCTCGTTGGTGACGGACTTCACAACATCTGGTCCTGTGATGAACAGGTAAGACGTGTCCTGTAAACACAACAGCAGGTGGGTGAGAGTACCTCCACTGGCTTAGTGTGTTTGTCAGCAGCTTCATACTTTAACCATAAAGGTGAAATCTGTCAGGGCAGGGGAGTAGACGGCCCCTCCTGCACAGGGACCCATGATGAGGGAGATCTGAGGGATGACTCCTGAAGCCAACACGTTCCTCTGGAACAAAAAGGAACATATCTTGCTTGAACTTTGTTCGTGAAAGCACAAGAAACTACTTTTTGCAGCATTAAACCCACCAGAAATATATCCGCATATCCAGCCAGGGATTCCACCCCCTCCTGGATCCGAGCTCCTCCAGAGTCATTCAGTCCGATAACGGGAACGCCGGCGGTCAGGGCCTGATCCATGATCTGATATTTTCATTTAAACACACTCACAGGATCAGTCATTGTTAAACGGGATGATCAGAAACATCAGTGAGAGAACAAGTGCAGAAAGTTTGTTTACCTTACAGATCTTCTGAGCATGAGCTCCAGACAAGCTGCCGCCAAACACCGTGAAGTCCTGCAGGAGGTCAAAGATCAACTCGTTCATCAGAGCCAACTTTTAATTCCACCACATTTTCTGTGGAATACTTAAGTACCTGACTGAACACATAAACCAGTCTGCCGTAGATCCGGCCTCGGCCCGTTACGACGCTGTCCCCAGGGAACTGAGCGGGAAAACACAGATTTAAAAAGGAAAAAAAGGAACCATTTGTTTGTTTCTGCTGAATTCCTCACTTTGTTAGTGTCCTGCTCCATGCCGAAGTCAGAGCATCGGTGCTCCACAAACATGTCTGTCTCGACAAAGGACTCAGGGTCCAGCAGGAGTTCCACTCGCTCCCTGGCTGTCAGCTTACCCTACACCAGAGAAAGTGACAACAAACCCAAAATCTATACGAAGGTTTCACTGCCATCCTCAAGTTGTACACTCCATTTATTTACATACTTTATTCTTCATTCAACTAATTATATTTTCTCAGGGTTAAATAACCGTGCAAAACACTTTAAGCCTCACAAGGAGAAGGACAGGGTTCATCAGAAGGCTTTTTCATCTATATTTTTCTACCTGAAAATATCAGAAATATGTTTTTAACATTGATCCAGATTTTGAAATGATTTTTTGCCTGAATAAAACAGACACAACTACTTTAAATAGCATGTTTTGACACTTTACTGTCCGTCACAAACAGATAATTTGTTTATTTGCATCTTTTTCAATAATGAAAACGATCATAGTTGGATAAATAATAAAAAGGTGATTTCTAAAAAGCTAAGAGTCTGAAACTCAACATATGTTGACACGTAAAGCAAAACCTCTCCTAATTCTTAAAAAATCTGGAAAAACTAGACATCAGAAAGTAGAAGATTGCAAACTGTGAGAAATGGCTTAAACAGGAAATAAACAAAAAAATAAAACAGAAAAAAGTGAAATATAAAGATTAAAATAAAAAATATATTAAATAAAACTATATTCTTCATTAGAAATAAGCGTATGCAGATTTTTATAAAGGTAAATATGTTTAAAAGCCTCATACAATGTTCTCAGTGTGAGTGGACACCCTGGTAAGAAAGAGCAACATTGTTTACTGATTTGAAACAATATATATACATTTGTAATTAAAAAAGGATGTCAAAACGGAAGTGGAAAGTTTACTTTACCCTTTGGTGCTGTGCATCTATTCTCTTCTGACCTCCCCCCATTAGCGCTGCCTTCCGTTTCTTCTCAATTCTCTCCTTTACGGACAAATGGCTGGTCGAGTACCAGCGACAGTCTCTTTGGAGGTTCGTCTGCAGCAAAGACGCTGATTTTGCGCCATATTTGACTTGCGCTAAAGACCTGAAGGACACCCTCAACCCATTTATCAGTCCACAACTGTTACGGGCTACACTGAAGGCCGCCATAGTTGCTGTGCAAGGGCTGTGACGACAGCGGGTCAGAAGTGACAAGCAGATATTTCAACCAATAGCAGACAGGGGGCGAGTTCTGGTAGCCAATGAGAAAGAATATATTTACAGGACACAAAGGGGCGGGACCTAAATGTTTTCCCTGAAACTCTATGGGAATATTTTCCCTGAACTGTGTTTGACAGGCAGGACATATCTGTCTCGCTGAAGGAAAAAGTGAAATAAAAAAGAGCAAAAGTTGCGTGAAGGCGGTAGCTGAGATTTTGCTATGTGTTTTTATGGAATAACTAATTACTTCAAGAAATACTGTGATTCCAGTGGGCTGCCCAACCATCACCAGCTGTCGCCGGGCAGGGGTACACCCTGGACAGGTCGCCAGTGCGTCACAGGGACACAGGATACAGCAGTTTTATTCAAAAATAAAAATAAATTAATAATTTAATTAAAAATAATTAATAAACAATAAAAAACTAAATAAACACGTATACATTATAAGCACATTGAAATGCCTCTAAATAAAGCTGCCTTGCCTTGCCTGTATAAAAAAATACTTTGTCAATGGAGCTTATTTTGTCCATCACAGATTTATTTTATTTATTTATTTCCTTCTACTGACCAAAGCAAAACACAGTGTGTGCTTTTGTACGATTGATTACAGTAATTTGCAGGTTAAGGTATGAAAAGAAGTTTATTTATTTTATTAACTCATTTGGCGTTTAATATTTAATTTGCCACATTTTGGCAAAACAAAAGGGTTATCATTTGAACATTAAAATAGTGGTCTAAGTAGATTTGTATGCCTACTTTTTTTTAAATATTCGATCCACGTTTTCGATTAATTGATTTCTAAACAACTTTATTTGTATTTTGTCCTCATCACAGGGGAGCGCGCTTGATCGCCACTGTAACCAGGGTAACTAGAGGAAGTCTCGCGTGATGATCATCCGTATCGAGAGGTTGTTGTGAGGAAAAGAGGAAAACCGAATGATTGATGCACATGTAAAACGGCAAGTTAGCTATGTTTCGGTCACTGCTCGCCAGTTATTATAGGATAACCATCAAAGCCCGCAAGACTTTGGATTGCAGCATACATTCTGGACATTTGAGTGTGGAATAGATTGACAGAAGGGGACTGGTGATACGGTTAATTCTTTGCTAGCTAATTCGGCTAGCCATGCTAACGCTAGCTCGTTAGCTTTGTTTACATCAAATGCGCGCCTGGCGTATTCTGCTCGATAATTCGATTCGATTTGAGTCCCTAGGTTGTATTAGGGATGTGCAATATTATAACATAGGGTGCAATTGGATGTAGTTGGTGGACATTTAAAGTGTATTATGAAAGACCTCGTTAAAAAGCTACGACTACACACTGGCTATCTGTAGCTAGCCACCTGCCGAGCTAACTAACGTTGTTCGCGTTATTGATACCGCTTCACCATGTTTGTTGGCTCTTATTGTGTCAGTAATTATATTTCACTCTGCACTGACACACTACAGTGACACATTTTTGCTTCATCAAGCGGTTTTTATTTCTACCGTGCCTTTGGAACTCGAGTGTCTACTACTCTGTCGCTGCTAGCGGCTGGATATTCCCCCTCTGGACTGTGTTTCCTCTGAAGCTGGGGGAGTACACCGCTATGAATCCCGTGAATGCAACCGCTTTGTATGTGTCTGCCAGCCGGGCAGTGCTGCAATGCGATCCGCGGCAGCCTCACACTTTTGCAGAGATGTACAGACAGCTTCCCTTCTTCCGACAGTCCCTCGCTTGTCTTGTTTGTGGTAAGCATCTCAAAATGATTAAATAAAATCTAGCACATATTCAGCGTTGTTTTTTTACAGTCTAATTTCCAAAATGTTCTTATCGTTCCTTCCATGAAATAGCTGGATTTCAGAATTATACATTGTAACTATTTAATTATATTCTTTTTCATATTGACTGAAACGTCTGTGGGCGTGCTTGAGATTGGAGCAGTTTACACCATTTCTCGCGTTCACTACTGTGGTTTCCTTAGCAACGAGGCTGTCCTCTTGACAAGACAGATGACTCCTCTGTTGTGCTGCAGAGCCATGTGGTTCCAGTTCATGCTTTATTTACTTGGGCAGCCTTTCTGACACAGCTTCCACTTTAAGACAAACGATACTTACCAAAAGCAGAACTTGTGACATAATTGGCAAATTTGTAAAAATGTGCCACAGGTTTTCTTAGTTCACTCTGGATTGTTTTAAAAATCTGTTAAATATTTTTCTTCATTTAGGCTTTTTCCTGAGATTTTAATTGATATTTTACTGTTTGATTATTTCTACCCTTATTGTGGTTATTAATGTTTTATTGCACATTACTCAGTGACTGTGTGACATTAATTTGGCTTTGCTGGTTGATGTCTAACATTATTACAGCAATTAGGCACGTTGACGTACTCACTTCTTATTTGAGTATACTTAAGCAGTCAAACAATTTTCTAAGGTACACGTATTTAACATATTTAATGTATTTGGTACTTACGTTTGCAAAATGATTGAATGCATTATTAAAACCCACCATGCCTTTGTTCTTAACTGATCAGACATGTGGGGTGTTTGACTGAATTAATTTACTTTATCAGACACAAAGTAGCGCTTTTGGCAGATCTGTAGATTGAGTGATAACTGCAATAAAGCTGCTGTTTGTTTTATTAATTTTGGTCCATGAAATTGGGTTTAATATACATAAAATCTGCTTACTTATTACATTCTACCAAGGAGCCTGTGCATTTTCAGTCTGACAAAAAAGTGATTATGCTTTTTATTTTTCTTGTTTTAGGCAAATTACTTCAGGATCCTATTTCCCCAACACACACAGAGTGTCAGCACTACGTCTGCTTGGGCTGTAAAGGTCAAAAGATGCAGATCAGGCCACCGTGCAGCCGCTGCAAGGACTATTCCTGCTTCCAGGAGAACAAACAGCTCTCTATCCTGGTGCAGTGTTACAGGAATCTCTGCCTCTATGTAACACAGTCACCGTTACTCCAGTCGATCAGCAGCCACATAGAAGGGTCTTCAGAAGTTATGGCTTTGCTCGAAGAGGTGCTGTTGTCACACCAGGAGGAGGAGATGGACACGGACAACCTGAGCTTGGCTCATGAGGATGTGCATGTGTCTCCTCATGAGTCCCTTACACCCACAGAGGCACCTCCTGCTCCTGCAGAGCTCTCAGCTGTTCCTCAGAGCTCCTCCTCAGATCCTCCGTGTTTTAATGGATCCCAGGAATGCAATGGAGAAGCGCTGGAGGATCTTGAGCCTTCTTCCCCTGAGCTGGAAGTATGTGAACTTGTAGAAGAGCAGCAGCATTCTAGCTTGGCTGTGTCGAATTCTGCTTGTGGTGGTTTAGAACTGAGTCTGACCACTGGGCCTTTAACCCCAACAATAGGCACCGTGTGCTCACTCAGGGATGGGGAATCTTGCAACAGGGAACTGGACGAGGGAGAGGTGTTGCTCCTCAGTGTGGAGGAGGTGTTACAGACATTGGATCCCCTTCAGCCGGGTCGAGACTGTCTTCAATCACAACCTGAAAGGACACACACCCACGCACACATAGCCACAAACAGAGCACACACTCAAATGTTCCTACAGCTGGATGCAGCCCACAACTACACACAGATTCAAACTGGTAGGACTAACACAGTGGTGAGCCACGGTGTTTATTCACAGACATCTTCCTTTGAGCCTTCAACTGTCTCCAACCCACAACCAGTCCGCCTTAACCGGAAGCGTTCCCGTTCGGAGAGTGACAGGGAAAAGGTGAACCCCCTTCCTATTGACTCCATCCTGCAGGGCTCCTCATTGCATTCACACACTCCAGCTCCCTCTCACACACTTCACACAAAACTACCCACACTAACTGTACCAGCCCACACATACTCGTCACTTCCAAACGGCGCACCGCCCAAGCCCTGTCGTCCTGCTCAGAACCACAGTAAAGGTGCCAGAAAGCATGTGGATCAGAGTCCTAAGAAGCCCCATGCCAAGGCACGCAGCAGCGGAGGCTCCAAGACCAAGGACCGAAGCAAAGACCAGCAGCCAATTCCAGGCTGCCTGTTAGCCGCACCACCTGTCAGGCCTCCATATAAGAAGCCGGTGGAGAAGAAGGGCTGTAAATGTGGCAGGGCCACTCAGAACCCATCGGTTCTGACCTGCAGGGGGCAGCGCTGTCCTTGTTACTCCAATCGCAAGGTGAGCCCATCACTACTTACTGTAATTTATCAGGTTGTGAAACCTTAATAATGTTCAGTAGTAATCATACTTGTGTCCAGTGTGCAGCTCAGATGGATTTGTTTTTAAAAATGGTGCTTGCTTTCTGCTCACTTAACGTTTTACTATTTCTTTTTTAGAAATGAATACCTTACAAGTGACTTAAGATGCATTTTATAAAGCAAATTATATTGTAATTAATTACTGCTGCCTATCTGATATTTCTCAGGCATGCTTGGATTGTATCTGTCGAGGTTGCCAGAACTCCTACATGGCCAACGGTGAGAAGAAGCTGGAGGCCTTTGCCGTGCCAGAGAAGGCCTTAGAACAGACACGACTCACTCTTGGCATCAACTTGACCAGCATCACAGCAGCTGCGGCGCTCCGCAGTCCGACGACGACTAGCATCCGCACTAAGACCCTCCTCAATGTCGCCACAGCAACGGGAACTCCCGTGACCACCGCCTTCCTGTCCCCCAGCCCTCCACAAGATCCCAACTATGACGACAGCCTGGAGCTGCTGATTGGATGAACCACCAGGACTCCAAAAATAGACAGCTGGGTGCTGATTGAATGTGACTGCTGATCATTGTCTGTCAGATGACTTGTACCTCCCCTTCTTAGGGAAGGCAGTGTATGGCAGCTATGGGTCAGTCCTGTTCTGTAACCTGCTCTTCTTCTTTGTTGGAAAATGCTGAGTAGTGAGACTCGCATGGGCGTGCCAAAGCCTCCTGTATTGTGCCTGTATGCTGGTGTGTTGTGTTGCCAGTATGTAGTTACTAATACTGTGTTTCTATACTTGAGAGGTGCTTTTTGTGTTCATAGATGACAGACATACTGTAAGAGGCAATAGAAACCCCCAAAAAAGGTTTTGTTCACGCACAAACACATTCAAGTATGCCTGTGTGGATCTGTTTTTTTTCTTGGTGCATAATTCTTGCATCTGCAGCTTTGTCATTTCATGGTTGCAACATTTTCCAAACGTGAGTATTACTCCCACTTCTGAGAAATGCATTAATGGTATCAGGACAGCTCTTACTAATCCCTCACCCTGTACATGTTCACACTTGTGATTGTGAATGGGTCTCACAAGACTGTATGCCTTTTCTGTCAGCTTTTTATACTTTTTGTCTTAATGAACTTGACTGATGCAGGTGTCGTTCTGGCAGAAAAATATTGTCAAAGCACTTCCCTGGCTCTGCAGTGTGTGTGTGTGTGTGTGAGTGTGAGTGAGAGAGATTTAATATCCGTGGGGAGGCTTATGGTAAGTTTGTCTGATTGATATGTCGAATTACACCTGAACTCCTCTTGGTTACCATAGCAATAGGAGCACCAAAACAAGCTCCCCAGCTGTCACGCTCACAGTTGTTTACAGTTTTGCCATCACAGGTCTTAAAAATACACGTATGTTTTGATTATGAAATTTTACATGAGTGTAAAAATCAACTGAAGCCATACTTTCTCACGAACAAAATAGTATATTCTTTAACCCCCTCATACAAACACACACGTATGGGCCTTGTTGATCATTGACTTAGGTCCACTTTCAAATCTGTTACCAGATTTTTGTCTTTTTCACAATCACATCAAAGCCCTCCAATGATTCCCAAGGCTGTAGTGTGTTATTGTTTACTGTCTCAGCTGTTCAGACCAGTATTGGTGACCAAAAAGAGAACAGACTTGGGTTGACCACACAATCACCTCGACTCTCCGCTCAAACCAGGAAAGTAGCAGGTGAACTAGAACGTGTTTATGACTTCTCTTCCTCTGTGTGTGTATGTATGTTTAAAAAAATGTATATTTTGTTTGGGCATTACTTGAACCCTGATTTTTGTTCTTTTCTAATGTAAAAATGTTTTGTTTGAGGAGTGACAGTTATCGCTGAAACATTCACTGCCATATTATGAAGACATGTAAAACAACATGAAATAAAAGATAGTTTTTTACTTTTACAGCTTGTGCCGAGGTGATTATTAATTATAAATTATTCTAAAGCGCTACAGGCTCTGGATGTGGTGGTCCCAGGCTTCAACAAGGAGTTCCATCTGCTTAAAATGGACATGACTGGATAAAACATTTTTAGTGCACAAGCAAGAACAAATCTGGAATGTAATGTTTACTAAAAAACAATGTAAACAACTGCACAGTATATCTCTGCCACAATTCCACCCTGAGAAAATAAGAAATCTGTACATTCACAAAATCACACAGAGAATAATAAAATACCAAGTAACTGTGGGACCATGTAGGTTTGTGCTCATTACTTAAAAATACTGTAGGTACACAATCCATGCCCATGATGTCAGTGTTTCCCCCTCAGCGCTCTGGAAACTCAACAATTAGTCAACATGTCTTCATTGAAAACACTGAACAAAAAAGTAAATTAAAACACAATTTGGAAGCTCTACTAACACTGATAATGCAAATTCTTGACCTTTGACATGCTTTCATGCACATTTTGCATGATTTAAACCAGGGGTGGCCAAGACGAGCAAAATTTGTCAATAGTGCTTGCAGGCCACGAAAATGTGATTTTTTCTTAAACAATGCAAAAGTTTTATTATGTTGATTTTTACTTTTACTCCTCAAACTAGATCCAAAATAGGCATTTTAGTAAAAAAAAAATGGAGCTCTACACCCACAGACTGCTGGAGAGACTAAATTCATAAGTCTAGAAATGCAATTGGGGGCCGCACAAAATCCCTGCAAGGGCTGCAAATGGCCCCTGGGCTGCACTTTGGACATGCCTGATTTAAACACCTGGGAATGGCAACTTGGCTCTGACTTTCAATTGCAGTCAATACGAATTACTGCTCTCAATAGAAAGCAATCTTACATCACAGTCCCACAGCAGCGTGGTCCGTAAGACGTTTTTTAATCTCTTCTTTTATCTTCTGGTCTTATCTTCAGAAGGCTGCTTGTGCTGTCAAGCAAAGCCCTGATATTATGATTAACCTCGTGTCCATTTCACTTATTTCTTCTATCCCACTAGGAAAGCCCCAAAGTAGCTCGCCCTCCCGTCCATTTCCGTGGTGCTAGCGTTGCTAACGGTGACAAAAAGGCGGTCGGCAGGCTGAAGGAAGGCGGTGCCGGCCTGATGCAGAGAGAAGAGGCCTGGCTCCTGACCACGGGGCCAGCAGACACTCCGGGATGATTTCATCAGCAAGATAGGCCCCGTGTAGGAGCTCATCTGCACAAAAACAGGAACAGAATTCTTCATTATAATGAATCATCTTCGCTGTCAATTGTATCGCTAAACAAGTAGAACGCCTCACCTTTTTGTAAATGTACTGGACCAATTCTGCTCCCTCGTCCTCTGCTCCGTCCCCTTCTGTCTCCCCCACAGAAGGGAGTCTAAAGTAGGTCTGGGCATAGATGTAGTAGAGGCCTGCTTTGGGCACCAACAGCTCCCCTCCTCTCAGCTCCATGTTCTGCAGGAAGGACAGACCTCTCTGGCCCTCCCATGCTACGACACGCTCCCCAAAGTACCCCCTGCTGCTCCACGAGCCTGGGACGACCAAAAATATCCAAAAGTTCACAGTCATTACAATCTAAAATCTTTGATGCGCCATGTTTCCAAGTTTGTTTCTGTCAAAGAAACTTGGGGGCGAAAAAAACATTTGACACCCCTTTAAATTAGTCTTTTTAATGTTTTTACAATGACCTCCTGCCTGCTGATTCAGGGAATCCTGCTGCTTTGATCTTCTTGGACCAGAGTGCTGCTTTTGACACCATCAATCATAACATCCTCTCATCTTTACTTGATCACTATGTAGGCATTAGAGGAACTGCCTTACTGTGGTTTAAATCCAATATGGCAGAAAGAACTATCTCCATTCAGATCAGTATTCCTCGGCACCAGCACATATGACGTGGAGTTCCTCAGGGTTCCATTCTGGGCCTTCTCCTGTTCTTGTTATAAATGCTGCCATTTGGATCCATCTTCAGAGAATATTCAGTTCCACTGCTTTGCTGATGACATCCAGATTTATTTTCTCATTACAGTTAAAACCAATGATTGCTTAAACGACAGAAACCTGGATCAACTCAAACTTCTTATGTCTTAACGAAAATAAAACAGACGTCAAACTGTTTGATATGAAGGAGGCCTCAGACTCTGACAGCACTGGTGCAATTCAGTCGATCCTCTGTGAGAAACCTTGGGCTCATTTTGGACTCCTGGCTTAATTTTGACAAACAACTCAGTTGAGTTGTCCAAGCCAGCTTCCTTCAGCTCAGACTTTTAGCTTAAGTAAAGACCTATTCCCTTTCCCAATGACTGAAAAAAATCATCCATGCTTTCATCACAACACGCCTTAACTACTTCCTCATATAAGGGTTTAAGTCAGTCCTCATTCCACCATCTACAGGTGGTACAAAATGCTGGTGTGGCTTCTTTCCATCAGCTCCCTGTCCAGCACAGGATCAAGCTCTTATTGCTTGTATTCAAGGCTCTTCACAGTCTGGCCCCATCTTATCTCCATGACCTACTCACCTTCTAGAACCATGAAGTCAAATAACCAGATGCTCTTGCCGTTCCCAGATCCAGATTAAAGAGCAGAGGTGACCATTCCTTTGCGATTGCTGGCCATGACCTCTAGAACAACCTACCTCTCCACATTAGAACAGCTCAGGCCTCAGGACCTTGATCATTTCAAAAATCCCAAAGACCCATTTGTACTTCCTGGCATTTGACCCCAGTTAGATTGATATCTTGACCCCTTGTGCCTCCCTCATGCCCTTGTATATTATACTGTATGTATACGTCTTTAATACTTGTGTTCTTGTGAGGTTGTAGCGCTGCTGTTAAGCTCTTTAGGGTAACCCTGGTTTCTATATAACTAAAACTGACATTAACAAACATGTTGGCAAATTTCTGAATGTGTTTTTCTTTTACTTTTGCAAGGCAAAAGAAAAAAAGTGTTGTTTTTTATTCTGCCTGAAATTCTAACTACAGGAAACTCCTGATTGGACGTCTGCAGGTCTTGACAGACACAGGTATGAGCAGGTAACCGAATCCGAAAGCAGAATGCCCAGAAGCTAATTCCTCACCTGTTGCTCCGTAAAGATTATGTGCTAAAATAAAAAACTTACATCTCATACAGCTGTTTATGGTTTAGGGTTTATACTAAACATTTCGCCTCCAGCTAAATGAAACCATTCTCACTCTCTGCTGCTGGATCCTTGATGGATGAGGCCACGCCGGTCACATGGGCAGCGACTTTAGGAAGCGGGACCCCACGGACCCCGGGGCCCAAGATCGGCAGCACCCCTGTCAGCTTATCTGTGTGATCACAAACACACAGAAGGGAAAGAACAGCACAGCTCACCACAGGGCCTTTTCAGTGGTAAAAGTCATATATAAGCTCACTACTCATCAATGGTGGGATTGTTCTCACTTCTCATAGCGGTGGATATCTCCCTCTGGAATCTGTCAGCAATCTTCTGGTTGGAAAACACAGAAAAAGGCAGAGGAAACAGCAAGTGAATGGGCTGACATGTTATCTACTATGCTGAAAACAATGAGATTTTAACTAAGTAAATTAATCAACATCTGGTTATCCATCAGGAATCGCCCAGTTGTCACTCTTGTTCTTAAATATGTCAGCGCGTTGTTGTTGGCCCTGTTTGGGTCACATTGCCCAGTTCGTATCATCAGTCTACACACTGAGGTTTAAGACTGTAGAAATAAAAGTAGGAATAAATCCTGCCTAAGATCATTAAAACAAAGGTGAGTCAAAACCTTCTCTATGTGGTGGTGCAGCTGCTGTGTGACCTGCCAGCACGGGTCACTTTTTTTGTCCTCGGCTGGTGAATCCTTGAACTCCGACTGCAGCTTTGCATTTATCAGACAGGACACGCTGCTCCGGGAAAAGTTTTCCTGCATCTGTCAACATGCAAAAGACAAAAAACAAGGTTATACTAGTTTGTAAAGTTGTTAAAAAGATTTTGTTGCCCAGTTTAAATTTGTAACAATTACTGGGCATAAAAAAGATAAAGCAATAAAAAATGAAATAAATTAAAAACTAATTTACAAAAACACTGATTTAAGCAAATGAGAATGGGTAAAAATGAAACAACGGAGCTGAGCATGTTGATTTTTGACTTTGACTCTCATTTGAGTTTTTCCTTGGAATTTCTGAGATTTCTTTTTTCTTTGGAAGCAACCACTTCTATAGTTGTGTTAGCTTTTATGAGACCACAGCTAACATGCTTCACAGGTTGCCACTTCTTCTAGAAACAGCAACAAGCCTGCAGCTGCCTGTAAAAACAGACACGGTGGGAATTAATAGGCAATTAGCTCTTAAGTGGTCCCAGGTGTGATTGGCAGTGGGCGGGGCTTGTCCAGTCTTAGCCAATAAAAGCTGAGAATTGGCGTCTTTGAGGAGCTATCTGAGACTTGTCACGTCCACTTTAGACATTTTCAAAACTGAAAATGTGCAGCTTTTTGTGTCACTTCCTCCTTTTGTTACCTTATCTACTCGCGCTACTGCCTTCTATTTTATTGTCCTGCTGCCTCAAGCAGAAATTCCTGAGGGACTTGAACACGTCTCTCTATTATTTCGGACCATAATTGAATAAAAACAATATCTGTGACGCATTCACTGACGCCGCGACGTTCAGCTTCTTTAATGGTGCTTTCTGCGGTTAATAGGTTAATATTTAATGTTCGGACTGAGAGAGTTCTCTTTAAACGTGCTATAAACCAAAGCTGTGTCTCTTTAAAGCGCCTCATGGACTCGAAGCCAAAGTCAAACGCATGCTTACCGTGTTCAGGACTTTGTTGAAGTACATAAAACTCACGGCGACCGCGATGGTCTGCAGGAGGATAGCTGCGAGCATAATGAGGCCGAGGCACTGGAGGGAAACAGAAATGGCCATACCAGAGGGGTTTGTGTCCGGACAAGGAGGCAAAATAATCCCAACCAGCGAGCAGGACAATCAGATGAAAGATTCTGCGTTTCTGCTGGGAAGCATGAAGCCACACAGCTGCAGCTTGTAGGTGGAGCAGAGAGGAGGAATGAAGGGTTTCGACTTCCTCAAGATGTCACTGTTATTAAGCAGGAACTACAGGAGCATTAATGCTGCTGCTTCAGGTGGTTGCTCACATGATTCAACAAATCTGTTTGATTTTAAAAAATCTAGAAATGAAAACAAATTAAGTGTTCTGACAATCTTGGAGGTCTTTCAGTTATGATTTGATCAAAAACTGATGGCTAAAATATTCTACAAATGTCTATTAGAAATAATCACAATCAACACCAAGTCAGTAATGTCTTATTTGTCTGAATCTGGGTTGGGAATGATCTCTGAGGACGTCCTAAACCCCTAAAAACATCAGACCAAGTGTTCATCACTAAGAATAATGACCAATCTTAACTCTTTGTTTACAGTTTGTTTTGTGTTTAAAGGTTAAAAAGTCATAGTGAAGTCTGTTAATAATTAGCAAATGTCATAAAAGGTTGACTCAGCAGGTTTAGTTAAAGGATGACCCATCATCCTGTCAGGTGTTTTAAAGTGTCTGATTGAACCTAACATGACTTTCATCATCAGAAGCTGTGAGGAAATATTTTCCTGCTTATGGGTTTCTTTTGTATTGTTTTGATTCTTAAATCACACAAACGGAGTATTACAAAATGTAGTTTTCACTTATTAAGGGATAACAGTTACACAAATCAACCTGTCCCTGTTTGAAAAAAGTAAACTTCATTGATTGTGACACCTCCCTCACCCATGGTGTCCCACAAGGTTCTGTGCTGGGCCCTCTTTTCCTCTTTTACATGCTTCCTCTTCAGCACATCCTGGGCTATTTTAAAGGAATCAAGCACCATCATACATTGGTGATCTCAGTCCTTACACCCCCAGCAGGTCCCTGAGGTCCAGTGATCAAAGGCTAAAGACCAAAAGTATAGCATAATTTGCTGCTGTGCCCCCCAGACTCTGGAAATCTCTCCCCCTGAGCCTGAGATCAGTGGACTCAGTGGTCTCCTTTAAAAAGCAGCTGAAAACTCACCTGTCCAGGCTGGCTTTTGCATGACCTTCGGTTGATTCTCCATCACTACCTTCTCTTCATTCTGCTTTTTGTACCAATTTTTGCCTTTCCTGGAATCTACTTATTACCTTTTTCTTATTAATTTTCTTTTCCCCTTTCCTCACATTTTTAATCACAATTTTTACTTTTCCCATTTTTATGATATAAAAGATTGTTTCTTCTCTTGGCAGCAACAACTATGTTTATGACATCTGCTAACACGTTTCTCACATCACTCTTCCTGAATTCAGCCACATTGGAGGGTTTTCCAGCAGGAACGACCTGTTTAAGGTCAAAGGTCAGACATTCTTCTTTAGAATTTTCTGCTACAGAGCAGAATTCATGGTTCCATCTATTACAGCAAGTGGTCCAGGTCCTAAAGCAAAGAAGCCCCAGACCATCACACTACCACCACCATGTTTGTTCATGCATGCATGTATGTATGTATGTATGAATGCATGCACACACGCGTGTACATATGTACGTATGTATGCATGCATGCGTGTGTGTGTATGAATGCATGCATGTATGTGTGTGTATGCCTGCATGCATGTATGCATGCATATATGTATGTATAATATCTGTATGTATCTGAGCAGGAAACAGAGAGTTTGAGCAGGTAGTTATGAAACAGATAAGTAAATGGTTCTTTTTTCTTGCCTTCCTCCTATTGTGAGGTGATCTGCATGCATTCACTTTCATTTTTTATCAAATGAGCTGTGATTGTTATGACTGGGATGTTGTGTTTGTCACATGGGAGTCATTCAGTTTACAGAAGTGAACTTTGAGTGATTCCTGGAGGTTCCTGGGCTTTCATTCTGTCACCTTTAACCCCCGTTCCATTGTTGATGTGAGGAAATGGGAGTGGAACCCCTCCTGGATGTGGATGGCCTAACCAACAATCCAAGCTTGTGTTAAAGCATTTAGAACAAGCATTTACACTGATTTCATGCTCACAGTCACCAATGGGCTGCACTAAAAAGACTCAAAGAGAACAGACTAACATCAGTATCACTCACTCACAAGCTTTCTCAAGAAAAACTCAAAAATCTTCAGGTGACTTTAGAAGAACTTGTTTCTGAGCGGAAGACGTGATAAGAGTCTCCTGAGCTCCCTGAAGTGAATCAGTTCCCAGGCTTGTTACAGAGGAGGAATGAAACAGGTAAGTGATACTCCACGGCTTTCTGGCCTCAGGCGAGAAAGATGACACGATGAGAGACGTTAACGTCTACCGCCCCGGTGGAAGATAAAATTTTAAAGTACATATTTATCATTCTGTTCATGTGTGATTTGTCTGTTATGTGGAGTCAGCTGCTGATCTTGAACGCTCACGCACACTTGCAGCAGAATTTAAATATCTTTATACTTCTGGCATTTAAACATTTAATTATTAACTTTGAGAAATAAAGGCATCCTCTTTCTGCTGAGATCTTTGTCTACTTTATTCTCCAAAGCCAGGTAAGGATTTCCAGCTACGTCGCTCTGCATAGAGACTAAAAATGTGTTAAAGCAGTTTGGTATCTAAAGCACAGTTCTTATGTTTGACTCATCCAAAATCAAAACAAAAAATGCCCTTTTGAATGAAGAATAGAATTAAGTGGAGCGGTTTATTGGGTCAAACTCGGTTTTCAGCCAGAGAATATTGCCTTTTATGATTAGAAGGGATTAAATGTGAGAAAAATGAGCAGGAAATAAACTCTTAATCAGTGGTTTTCAACATAAAACAAGAGTTGAGCATCTTAGACATAATGGACGCTCCATCCACCCTCCCCTCCTCTTATTGCCCCCGAGGCCTCCCCCTCCCTGAGTTCCTCTGAGCAAAGTCATGGAATCTCCCTAAATTCCTAAATATAGATCACAGATGCTTATTGGCTCGTATCCGACACCGAAAGTAGCAGAAAAAAGTGGCTCATTGTGTGCAGATAAAGAGCTGGTGCTGCAGAGAAATGGGAATTAATGACACATCCTCCGTAAGTAGAACATGCAGGATCATATTCTGATCCCGGGGTTAGGGATGCTTTTTGGAACTTTTATTTTTTAGTTATTGCTCTAATTGTTGCTCATTTTAAAGATTCAATCGATGGAGATGTGTAAAAAAACGACCTTGCAAGTGTAGTTAAACTTTGCAGAAATCTTTTGCATTTAGCAGAAGTGCTGAGGGCTTCTGTGTCCAACAGGGGGCGCTGCTGCATCTACTCTCAGCACTGATGGACCTGTAGTGTTTGCTGAAAGTGTTTATTTGCACATAACAGGACAAAAACATGCCAAATAATCTGTTATTAAACCTGTTTAATGATTTTGTTAAACATTTCTTGCACTTAAGAAAAAAGTTTTCTTCTAATTATTCAATCGTGGCACAATGAACGTCATTTTGATATTATTTGTTAGTCGAATCAATGCTTGTGACTTTTTCATAACAGTTGCTTAAATTGTTGAAATTTACAATTTTTTAATAATTTAAATGTAAGATGATTGTCTTTAGAATATAAATCATGAAATAAAAAACATATCTATTAAATAACTTTCCTCATTGTGAACAGAAATCTAAAATGATTTTACTCTGTTGTGTTGGTAAACGGCATCATGTAAGACATAAAAAAGCACAAACCGATATGCATTTATTCAGTCTTTGTTTTCATGTACAATTTTGCAGGACAATGCACTTTTAGTGATTTTTATTCTGATAACAAACGTGTAGCTTCTTTTTTTATGAGCACAGAGATTATTGACATGCCGTCTCAGTATGCAACAGACTGAACGTGTAAATCCTCTTGGGAATCAAACATCCAAACTGAAGCAAAAAAGGTTCAATAAAACCTAAAATGTGACCATAAAACACTTCCAGTAACAAAATAACACAAGGAAAAAACAAAACAGTATAATGACTCATACTTTCTCCTAAAAAAAAGCAGAAATTAAGCTTATTTATTTACCTGATTCATAAATTGCACCAAAAACATTTTAAAACTGAAATAGTTTATTGTGTTCATCTTAGATGCAGATGTGTTGTAGGACTTTCAGGAAGTTTCAGGAGTGTTTGTGAGACAAAAACCTTTTGCTGCTGCTTTTGAGAAACTAAAGACAAGCACAGTTGAGAATGCATAAAGGGAAAAGTGCTTTTTTAATTGTCGAGCGTTAGATGAGTTGGGGGAAAACAACTTATAAAACTAAACAAAACAGACATTTTGGACAAATTTAATCTTGCAGGTTATTTAGATGAAAATGATCACGCAGATTAGCATCGTGGTAACACCACAGCACAGCTTCTTTTTTTTCTAATTTAGGCAAATCAGTATCGATTAGCTCACAATGCTTTGATTTTAACAGGAAACAACTGCTGTGACATTAACAGCTAAAGCTGCTGAACAACGTATTTACCAGTGGCTGTAGAAATGTTTTTATCTATGGCTTTGTTGGTCACAGTGCTAACTGATGAGTGTGGGTACCCTGAGCTCAGGTGGTAGATTTTAGGACCGGGGTGATGCAGGAGCCCTTATGTCGGTGTAACTTCCATGCACTCGTTCATTTGTTACAGGTTGTTCTGCAGCCAGTTAATGTACCCCCTCACCGCCCTCTTTCCTACATCGAAGTCTATCGGCCAGGATAGAAAGCTGAAGCATCCGTGGAAACCGTCCTCGTAGTGCTCGCTAGTGACCGAGACTCCTGCGTCCTGTAAGCGCCGAGCGTACATCAGCCCGTCGTCCCTCAGCACGTCGAACTCACATGTTAATATATACGCTCGTGGAGCTTTAGCCAACACCTCTGATCCGGCTAACAGAGGTGCTGCGCGGACATCCAGAAACCCCGGCACCTCCTTCAGAACTCCATGTGAGCCTTTCTCCACAGTGACAGGCTTGTGGCTCTTCCTGACCTTCTGAGGAAGCAGGGTGGTCCAGTCTAGCCTCAACCTCAGCTCTGAGGTGAAGGCGGAGTGCTGTGAAGCGCTGTGGTTGTTCACCACGAGCTGCGGCAGCAGCGACATGTCGGCACCGAGGTACTGAAGCCAGAACTGCACCATGGTGTGCCGAGGGAGGATGGGCATGTGTCGGTTCTGCACATAGGACGGAGTGTTGAAATCCAGGGCTTGGAGCACTGGGTAGATCAGAGCCTGGACACTGAATTTCACAGTCATGCTCTCGTCTACAGAAATCTGGGAAAACAGCATCACACAGTTACAGTGACCACATCTTTGAGCTGAACGGGAGGTGGTTTCGGCCTGTACCTCCTGAGCGACTGCAGCAGCGAGATTTCCTCCGGCGCTGTCTCCTGACACAGCCACACGTTCAGGGTCGATTGTGTACTTCGCCAGAATCTCTGGGGATAAGAAGTGTTTGGCAGCAGCGAGGCAGTCTAAATACTGCTCTGGAAAGTGCACCTCAGGATAAAGACGATACCTACAGACACAGAGAGACCACAAATGTTAACGCTGAAGGAGGTAAAAAAGCCTCGGAGATGCAAATGTAACCCTGTGTGCCTCCACCATGGCGGACAGACCTGGCACCAAAAACCCTGCTGGGTAATAGGAGGCGGCTCATGGAGAGTAATAACCAGAGGAAATGCTCTGAGCGCCATTTTTTTAAATTCTCTAGGTAAATCCACTTTAAACCTGCTAAATATAAGTAGGTTGTGTGTTTTTAAACACCAATGGTGTCGTTAAAGCAGGTCAGAGCACGTTTTAACTGAATTTATAAACGCTGTTTGAAATAATATTTATAAACACTGTTTGAAATAATATTTATAAACACTGTTGGCTCTTTTATTATCACCAGCTGGTGTTTACAAATGCTGCCTTTAATGTTGTTTACAACTACTGATCAGAGATCTGTAAAGCGTTCACAAACACTGACTGTTGTTTAAAACGGAGTTTATAAATTCATATTTGAAACAATGAAACAAACCCTTTGACCTGTGGAGATGAACTGTCTCCCTACACTGTGATCCTCTGGATGAGACATTTTCAGTGATGTAATGATGAGGTTTTTTTTTTAAAGGAACCAGTTGCAGCTCCATCCTGGTTGAGCTGTTTTAATGGAAACACTTTCTGGTTCAGCACATAGATACAGAAGTAAACCTACTCAACAGAGACCACGACGGTATTGAGCTCATCCGAAACCATGCGGTTCACGTTGTCGTACGTCCCCTTTTCTGTGGAAAAACCATAAAAATTAAAACATACACAAAATTTGTACTTATCATAAGTTCAGTCACAACTTCTACTTCCTCTCCTGTTGTGCCTGTACTCACTGCCGCTGCCGAGAGCCCAGCCGCCTCCGTGGAAATACACCAGCCCTCTCCTCAGGTGACCCTCCCCTCCAGCCGGAGGCTCGTAAACTCTCACGGGGACCCCGGCGAAGGTGGTGTCACTAACCTTCACTCCGGGTATGACCCCCCCGCTGGCCTCAGAGCCCAAAAGGCCCTTCGCTGTGCTCTCAAAGCCCTCTATTGAATGCCTGACTGATGTGATGTAGTGATCCAGACCCAGGTGGTGTTTCAGAGAAGCCTGAAGAGAAAAAAAAGCATTTTATTAATATTTAGTATCTTAAAGGGCACAAAAGGATCTAATAAGTAAGAGACGAGGAGCAGATCAGGGGAAGAACAAGGGGAAAAGTCATCATTTCTTCAGAGATTTGACATCTCACCCAGTCACCGTTGTTCTACTCTGTGTGTAACCGTCAGCTCCTTAGAGACCGTCTCAATACTAACGCTGACCAAACACCAGAGAAACAGATGAACCAGCTTTAGGAAGGAGTTTTGTCCTACTGCAGATGCTGAGGTGCATCTCATCTTGGATCTAAAGTGGAAGTGATCATGTGCACCAGCAGGTATGCAGCATGCTGACAAGATATTCATCTCTTCAGAATTATATTTTATATAAAAGAATATCTTTTTATTACAGCGCAGGACAGATTTACACATCACCCCCGTTCTGTTTCAAACAACCTTTAGCCCAGAAAAGTCTCTCTAGGTCATATTTATCTACACTTTTTCTTTGCATGGTGAAACTTTAACCGTAAAAGTCATTATCTGTAGCATCCTAACTCCAGAGTGTGTGGGAAAAAGCAGAACAAAGGTGAGGCGATCTAGTTCAGTGCCCTCAAAGGTCCAGGAAACAAAGAAAAAAAAAAAACTTTCCTGCTTTACAGTAAATTTGCACCAACAGAGGTTAGGAGTTGCAAAATCACCCGTCATGTGAAATCGAACACTGATACGATCATGAAAATGATTTTTTAGAGGTAGTGATTGCAAAGAAACACACTTGAGCAGGAGTGCATGTTTTTGTAGTTTTCTGCTCCAACACACCTGATTTACATGTTCAGCAGGCCGTCCAGCTCAGCAGGAGTCTGTTAATCACTTGTTGTTAAAATCAGGTGTGTTGGAGCAAGGAAACTACTAAAACATGCTGGAAACATCCTGGGCTGTTACTCACGTGACTTTGACTTTTAAAATATTCTCTGGAAAAAGATTGCATCACATGTGCACATTGCAAAACTTTCATTGTGCAACAACAGCAGCAACAGACTAAAACTCACCAGTCAACCTAGTCAACCTGTAAATGTGGCACTGTGTTCAGCTCTTGAGCAGCTAAATATGAACCAACAACATGCATCTGCATGGGCTTTTGCATAATAAAATACTGCCACCTTCCTTTAATCAGAAACACCTCATTTCTCACCAGGTGCATGGCTGTCCTGAACCCTGCATCCACCATCAGCAGCTTCCAGGGCTCCTGGATGGCGTCAGGCAGCGGCGTGTAGACGTAGTAGGCGACGGAGACAGCTAGCAACACTGTCACAACCAGCCCCTTCAGACCCATCTTTGTCTGGATCTCCACTGACTGACGGACAGCGACCGCAGAGACGCTTTATTTATTATTGCTGGTCTGAATGGGGCTGGAATTAGCAGTTTAGAAAAAAAAGCCTACTACTTCCGGTGAAAGATTTTCAAGTCGTAAAATTGGATTTCTGATTTTGAGTATTTAGGAGAAAATTTCAAATAACATTGTTATATTTTATGAAATGAAACAAAAGATTTTATAGCATATTTTCATTTATTTACCAAACACTTTTTAAAAACGTATTTTTTCCCAAGACAGTCAGGTTGAAACTTTTATTTTGAAGGCAATGCAATTTCGAATCCAGAAATGGATGTAATTTCTGTGAACACGCTGTTTGCGCATGTAGCTGTATTATTTTTTTTATTTGTTTATATTTTCGGAGGATGAAAACCACTTGAGATGAACCATCTTTATGCTGTTTCTTCTTGGAAACTCAATTTTCTATTGATTATTTTAATTGCTGAAATTACAATAATAGCATACTGCCTTGGTGTGTTTACTTGTATTATTTTTTCCTATTCTCCAAGTGTGTGTGCTGCCTTAACAAGTGAATTTCCTCACTGTGAGATTATTCTATTCTATTCTATTCTATTCTATTCTATTCTATTCTATTCTATTCTATTCTATTCTATTCTATTCTATTCTATTCTGTATGCTGTAATGACAACATATGCCCACAGGGTGGCAGTGGAGAGCTGCATACTGACAACTTCAGCATTAATCAAACTAATCCATCAATTCTGTTTGATTTATGAGTCTTCTCCATGTTGGAAAGTGCTGCTTGGTGTAAAAAAGCTGTAAAAGTAAATCAGCACTTTGGGCAAATGTTTAATTACTTGACTTTAGAGAAGGCTACATTAGCTTTGTGTTTTTTGGGAAACAACTGAATTATTTATTTAGCTACACGATTTTATTCTTTATTCAATAAAAAATGAGTATGACTCAAATTTAATGAAAAGAAACAATAAACTTTAAATATCTTTTCTATGAATGGTGACTTTTTGAGGAATGTTTTCATTTTTATTTTGTAAATTCAGTTTTCACTCTGGCTGTTTATTCTTTTTCATGTGTGTATTCAATTTTCCAGACTTTTTAAGTTGTCACGAGTGTTTTATCTGATTCTAGGCTGAAGTGCAACATTTTTGCTGATTGTTTGACTTTTTTATTAACAGTTGCAACAGTGATCCTCTACAGGAAACACGAGTTTTATGGGAAAAAGGAAGTCATGCCATGAGGGTGCCCAGCCAGGATTTAAACAGAATGGTGCAGTTACGTGGTATGCATGACAACCCACTAAAACTAGCGTGACAATCCTTGGCTGGGTTTCAAAATCTGGTCTAAAGTGGGTCACACTCCGAGGAAGGCGAAGGACCATCGCTTTACGGCCACAGCAAAACCGATAGTGAGGACAGGTTAAAGAGCTCCAGCGTCATCTGTCTTCTTCTGTCTGTGTCCTCATTTATCTCCCTGTTTTCTCCCACGGTTTAATGTTTAAATGGCCACAGTTTGCTCCCCAGTGGCCTTGTGTTGGAACAAACCTCAGACTTGATGAGGATCTGACCTCTGGGGCTGTGCTGGTTTCCAAAACATAGCAGCAGGACATCCAGACCATATCAGATTAGTCTTTAGAAATACCAGAGAAAGAGTTTGAAGGATGATATGAATAAAACTGGCTACTGATGTCTTGAAATGTCTAAAAGATATTGCAATTATGCTTTTTAAAAATGAATAATTGGGCTGAATTTTAGTGAAACAGTGTGACGATGTGCACCAGAGAGCTGGTAAGTCTTTTTAAAGGACTGTGCAGCAACCACAGCTACAATTATCATACTTGTGACGTTCAAAGCTCAGGAACTTTTGCAGTCATCTTGAAATTCTAAATCCTAACCAGGATCAGCATTTCATCTTCAAAGGATGCCATGCATGATCACTTTGTAGCCCCTGAATGAGAGTGTCAGCAGGAAGCTGAAATAGTAAATCTGATATAGGTGCCTTTATGAGTGTGTAAAAAAAAAGAGTGTGCATTAAAATCCCTCTTTTCCTGCCCCCTCCCTCCCCGCTAAACGCTGGCTTGGCATCTCCCCACAGTCTGCGGTATGGAGGGCAGAAACAGGGCCCCAGTCTCATGTCACTGCCTGGAATAACACTTATGGTCATTTAACTTGACTTAATACATGAGGCAGAAACGTAGGTCCTGTCTTGTTGTGCAGCCTGCACCCTCCTTTAACAGCAGTTTGAGCCGACTGCTCTGCATCGGGTACTCGGATTTTAAAGGTGTTCCAAAAGGAAACGGGATCCAACCAGAATGCAAATGATGCTGCAAGCAAAAAAATTATAGGCTACACTAAAAATACATTTCAAAAGAAAAACTTCTGGGAAAACCATTTGCATGAAATTGATGTGAGATCAAGGCCGTCCTCGTTCGTCTGGAGAAGAAAAATACGTGATTCTGAAAGTTGGATGGATGAAGCATTCCTGCTTTGATGTGCATCATCTCCCTACGTCATGGTCTCCCTTTGAGTTAGCTGTTATTAGATGTTCTTTAAAACAAAATCCAGCTGTTTTTTCTGACTAAGTTTAAAATGAAACTACTTAAAACCTTAAATATAAAATTCTTCTGAAAATCCTTCCAATGGAAAGGGGCAGTTTCAGATCTAACAAAATCAAACACTGGTGCAGAGAACAATACAGGACTGATAACAAGGATGTGAGAAAGACAGGAGCATACACACCACTTAGAATAATGAAGAGATGAAACACGGGTGCAGGGTGATCAGAAAACGAATCCAAGTGTGAAATGAAGGAACAAAGCAGAGAGAAGGAGCTGTGCAACACTAAAAATGTGAGTTGATCAAACAGAATGATGCAAAAACTAAAAGTAAAGGAAATTCCAACATTAAAGCTAAAGACTAAAGCAAGAAAAATAAAAAGTTAATATGGATGATGCAATTAATCATCTTTATAAATAAAACCATCAACAGGAAATTTGTCAAACTGAATCTATTTTATGAAATGGTAGCATGGGTACATAATATGATGTACTGAGGAACTGATCATTCAAATGAAAACACAGAAACCATAATATTCATAATAGTCAGGCTGCCACAGACAGGAGGACAGCTGGTTGTTGCTTTGCCTTTACTGCGTCACTATTTCTGAAAGGACAAACAACCTGTTGCTGTTTTGTTATATGTAATAAAGTACATGATGCAGATGCACCGAATCATTGGTCATGTGGTCTGTTGCTAATAAAATGTTCCGTTTCTGCCGTCATCTGTCCTGGTGTTCCTGTTCTAAACAGCTTGATTGTGAGTTTTCTGCTAGATCGTATTAGAAAATGAACAAGTTCAACACAAAAGGTGTGGTGTGTTAATTTGCTCTTCAGGACAGCAAAGAAGTACAGATGTGTGGTGCATGAACGGTGCATGATGTAAGAATGACACCCTGTGGTCAAATTTGGGTACTGCAGCCCATTTTCAAAAGAAAGAAAAGATTTTCTCACTGCCGTTTCGTGAGTTTCATGGCTGTTGCCAGTTATGAATCAGCACCAGAAGATTCTAGATGGCAAGCAAAGACGAGTCATAAACAGTGAGTTGATAAGTAGATAAATACATTTCACTGAAATATTGAGTCGTTGGTAATTTAAACGATAGCTTGAGACATTTTTAAAGCTGACTATTTCTTGCTAATTAATCGTTAGCATTGTTAGCTCAACGTTAGCCTCTAGGCTTCCTTAGAGTAAAACAAAAAGATGCTGAGGCTTCTTAGAAGTACAAGAAACTTCTAGGTCGCTCCTGTTTACTGGCTTCAGTTCTTTAAACAACTCTGGAGCTTTTTGCCTGCTGGTGTTGAATTACAAATACCGCTGTAGTGGTGTTAGCTAGCGCAGACTTGGCAACCTCACAGGCTCACAGATTGTAAACATTTACTACTTCCCTCTTTAGCTTTTTTGAAAGGAGAAAATCTGACAACCAGAGAAGGAAATCTGTTTCAATGTAACCTTCCTTCCAACATGATTGAGACATTAGACTGTTTTGTGATTATTTCACTGTAAAATTCCTACTTATTGTGCCTTTAAACACCTTAAAGGTAAATGTTTTACAGTAAATGAGAGAAACTGTGTGACTGTTATGTAGGCATGTAGGAATCTTTCAGTAGCGGAGAAGGGAAAAGGTTTCTTTGTCATTCTTTTTTTTCCTCTCTCCTTTTCAGTAAGACTCCTCCTTTTCTTGATTACTAAATCTTTCCATCGGCAGCTCAGGGCCAGCTCATATCTTCTTTCTGTCAGACTAATGTTTTCCACTGGCCTCCTGAGGATCCTGAAGAAGAATGATGATCTTCTGTGACCAGAAGCAAATGATTGATTCATGCAAACAGAAGTCTGGAGTAAAAAACCTCAGAGCTGGCTGCTGGTCAGGACAAGGAGAGTTGAAAGGTTAAATGTCACACACTGATGTGGACAACCAAATTCCCTCTGCACCGACCTTTGACCTGGGGCATACACTGCTCTGCTGGACATGGACTCTTTGATGTGATCGGTAGCCAACCACCACATTACAAGTGTTTGCAGGGAGCATCTGTGATTGAACACATGCAGGTGAGCGTGCACATGCTCATGACATCCTACTTCCTCCCATGCTTGGGCGACGCCCCAGCCCAGTCCCACAAGTGGTCTAAATGTGATCCTGATGTTCTGTTAACCCCCCCACCCCCTGAACCACAATCAAGGCTGTTAAACGTGGTTTTTGCACTCCTCCCATCAGCCTCAGCTGCTGCAGAGCGACATTGACATGAGACAGCTGTTGCTGCAGTGAGAGGGATGCAGTCGGCCGTGACCAGAGAGGACACTCAGACATATGGTGACGAAGGAGGGGGGTGTCACCTCTAATGTGCACATCGACTTACAAATGACTTGAGTGTTAACCATTTTATCTGTATTTCAATCTGTGGTTATCTTTTAGCGAATTAACAAGAGAAGATGAGAACGTTTGAATGCTGGGATGACATAGAAGGCCTTGAAATGCTGAGAAGCTGCAGAAAATCATTACACAAGATGAAGAATCTGCCTGGAAGACAGGAAGAGGGAGGCTTTCTGTGGAAAAAGACAGCTGGTATCATGTAGCCCTGTAATCAAACTCTTCCTCTTTTACTGTGGAAACAACAAAACAAAGACAGAGACTCAAAACTGAAAGGGTCAGCTGATAGCTTGGATAAAGAGGTGGAAATAGCCTTGGTTTTATAATAAGCTGAACTCTGCCTGCCGGCTGATTTAGGCTTAAATATTTGAGTCACGGCGAGTCAAAGTCTGTGTGACCGCATGACCCTTGTGCTCCTGCCTAAATATGTGATGCTACATTTGTGGCGCCTGTTGCTTTCAGCAGAAGCTCAGATCCAGGTGCAGATCCCCATACACGACACTCCCATGTAGTTCATCCATGTTGGTGTGTGAGGTGCTGAGTGACACACCCTGTTCCCTTCTGTCAGGATGTGTCAGCACTTTCATGGCCTTTTTCTTTTTTGTCCCTCCACCCCTGTGCACCTCCATCTCTGTTTCAGCTTCGCCCTGAGGCTTTCGCGAGAACGGAGGAGTCCTTTCAGTGAATTTTTAGTCAGGATAGTTTCCTTCCCGCTGCTCTCCTCAGGTGACTTTTTGCAAAGGCTTAACGGAGATTAGCGTGGTAATACACACAAAGCAGAAATTTGGAGTCTTTCTCGGAGGGCACCATCTAGAGGCAGAAAAATGCATTGCATCTTAAACCCCTCTCCCTACTTCCGTGATTACGGCTGGACACAATGCCTCTCATTTGTGAACGAGCACCTCTAGCCAGCCAACAGAGCTAAAACACATTGTTATGCAATTATTATCCTCACCTTATGTTGTTTATTCATATATATATAAATATTTATATTTGAAAGAGTTACTTGTTTCTAAGAAAGGTCACCAAATCTGCATCTTTATGCAGTATGTCTGCAAATGCACACACTGTGATTGACATCTGTATATAAGTGGACGTCTGACGCTATTGGCTAGCAGACATAAAGAACATGAATTATAAAAACAGCGTTTTATTCACATTTTGTATTCATGGTGTTATGATCTTTTTTGAAACATTGAATTTTAGCTCAAAATTCTGTAAAACTGACCAAGTGGTGGTCATTGTTGTTGTTTTGGCCAGGACTCCCTTGAAAATGAGGTTTTTAATCTCAATGGGACCTTCCTGGTTAAATAACGAATAAATAAAAATAAAAAAATAAAATTGTTGTGCTTGTTTTGGTCAGTTAGCTGTGGTTGACACCAAAAGCTAAAACAATTTGTTTCTGAGGGTTCCATTTGAATCCATCCAGTATTTCACTAACATCCACTTTCTTTTACCATTTGTGGAGCAGGAACACTCCTTTTTAGCAGAGGTGGCATTCATTTTAAGTTTTAATGCTGATTCAGCCAACGATTCCCAGAGATTTCATCAGTGCACAGTGCAGTGGATCCCTCAGATTCTATCCACAGGATGAGTTTTGTTTCACGTGTTGCAGGAGGATCGTGGGAGACGGTGGTCGAGGAGGATATTCGTGTTAAATTGTCTCTTTTCCTGTTCAGCTGATGTCTTGTTGTGTCTCTGACTCTTTCTGGGATGCTTGGCTGACTCCGCCTCTAATTAATTGTTTTTTATTTTTACCCCGTGGGAAGAACAAGGTAGTACCACACAGAAACCTACACACACACACTAAGTGGGCCTATACTTGTCATGTGATGTGAACCTTGTGAGAGTTGACATTGTTATTGGAGACACATTCCAGCAGGGTTTAGAGGGGATCTTAGGTGTGAGAGTGTGTCTGTGTAAAAAAACACTGCAGACCATCCATCAGCAGGTCGGCACGGTAACTTCACACCACCTGCAACACAACCACGAACCCCCATTTCAGACGCTTTCCTCCGCCTGCTAAAACGGGGTTTGTCACAGCCAAGTGGAGCCTGCAGTCTCGGTCAGCGTCTCCTCTAACGGAGATGGAAGACATCGCTGCAGAACACGGAGTCAGAGAGGGGTCACGTCTCGTGTATTTCTGTCACTTCCTGTCAACACAACACAGAGGAATTTTAAGAAAAGTGTCTGCGAGGAAGACTCTCAGCCTGAAGCTTTAGTTTATACGTTGCTGTCAGCTCACTCTAACAAAAAGAAGTTCTTGTCTACATTTATAAGCCTGAAGGGTATCGTATTCTGCAGTAGATGCTGACGTTTGACCACCTGGTCTCCATAGAAACACCACTTCTGAGCACAGAAATCTTGCAGTTCTTCTAAATGAATTGTGTTTTTTATACCTGATGGAAACAATACATTTTTATTGTCTGGCTACTCAAAAAGGCCCAGAACATAAATCTGACTTAAACCAAACTTGTTGTTATAATTTTCACTAATGACTACGTCTTCTGTAGGCTGCAGTTTCTCCAAATAATTGACTCCAGCAAGCTACTCATTAGAGCTGAGGTCCTATAATAAAAAGATGTTGCTGCTGATTTGGAGAAAAGCTGTCTACATTGCACCTGCAGATCTTTAGCAGCCTCCCACAGGGACTATTTATTCTTAAAGGGAGAAATGTGAAATGTACTATTTGACCCAAATGTAATGATAATGAATCACGGTGTGGAAAGTAACCACATAAACATACATTTATTTTCCAAAGAAGTCATAAATAAAGTCTTACCAGCAGCAGCAGCGTGATTTCAGTTGGAGAAAGTCTCATAGATAAATCAAGCTGATGATGAGTGAGGTCGGGACCTTTTACAGCCTTCTAAAATAACTCAAATCTCATAAATTTCAAAGCGCTTCGAGCAAACTCTGTGGTATTCGTAGTTTTCAAGTGTATCAGGATCCCTATGTCCACCTGAAGGTCAAAACGCTGTACTCCTCTGCCTTCACGCTGTCGCTTAAAGGTATTTCGCTTAGCCAAGATGCTGGATTGGTGAGGTGCTATTGGATGCATGAATCAATCAATCAATCAATTGATCAAAGATTATTTATAGAGCACTTTCCACAACCTGAAGGTGTCCAAAGTGCTTTGCAGAAGGATAGAAGATGAAACACACAGAGATAAAAGCCAGATAAAACTAGCCTGGCAAGCCATCCTATATATGTGTATAATTGGTCTAGTTCACTAGGCTAAGATAAAACAGCAGTAAAATTATACCTTAAAGCTGCTTTAGCGAATCCACAGAACAAGCTAGGTTTTGAACGCAAACACCATTATTTTTTTTAACTCCACAGTATATTTATAGCTCTACTATGTTAGAACTTTGTTAAGAAGCATGAAATAAACGTTAAGCTAATTTGTTTTCCACATTTGTCATTGTAGCTTTAAGACATAAAAACTTCTGTAATAAAAAACACATCATCAGCATATCACACGATACTAAAAGGGAATAAAACCACTATAAAATAACAACAGGTTAAAAGATTGTTGGAAAAGATGTGTTTTTAGTTTACGTTCATGCAGATCAACAGATAGTTTGTTCTAGAGCTGAGGCACAGATACTCCAAAGGCACGATCACCCTAAAACTTGAACCTGGACCGAGGAAGTTCCAGAAAAAGCTGCCCTGACAACCTTGTTGTTCCAGCCTGTTTGAGCAGGCATAACTTGTCCAAGATGTAAGAGCGGGTTAAGCTGTGAATGCCCTTAAACTGGAAATTGGATTCTGAAGGAAACAGGAAGCCAGTGCAACGTTGAGAGAATGATGGTGATGTGGTGGCACCTAGATGTGTTTGTGAGAAGGCAGACAGCAGTGTTCTGAACCAGCTGGAAGTGAGTAATGGAGGATTGGGACACACCAAAGTATTATGCATTGCATTAATCTAGTCTGGATCTAAAGAAAGCATGAATGGTTTTCTCCAGGTTTGTGCGATTTTAAAAAAGCCTGGGCACAGCCTGAAGATGACAGAAGCTCACCTTAACCACTGCATTAATCTAATGCCAAATTTCACTTTGCAATCAAAGGTTTGGTGTGTGAACACCAGGGCGGTTTAGAGGAGTCAAAATGATACATTCTATACAGCAAAAAGTCATCGGAAAGCTACAACTGCAGATCATCAAGGCAGTTAAAAAACGATGTAATTGTGACAACACAATCCGGACTTCTGGGCACGTAGATGTGTTTGTCATCAGCATAGCAATGAAAATGTAGGTTGTACCAAGCCATGATTCCTTCAACTGGTAGCACATTCAGCGAGAAGAGAAGTGGCCCTAGAACTGACCCCAGAGGAACACCACAAGGGTGGAGCCTGCAATGAAGTTCTTCAAGGCCCGAGACAAGGATCTTATGATCGACTGTATCAAAGGCAGCTGAGAGAACCAACATGGAAACATGAACTTTGGTGGCCATGATGGAGTAACGTTTTCCCCACTAGGCTAGTCGGTCACATGATTGAAAACAATGACTAAATTAGTACACAGCCTTACTTTTGCATCAGTTATGTAAACTGAGTAGTTACCATTAACGTGTTTAGTTTTATACACACAATGTGTAGGAACCAACTGTGAATCAGCTCAGGTGCAAAATTGCCAAAAGATCGCACATCTGCTACAAGTGCTAATTAGATTTCAGAACTTCCATATAGATCTCCAAGTCCTCTCAAAGGGACATTTGATCTTCTTAGCACTTCAAACTTAACAGAGTGGTGCAATTTGCTCACATTTACGTACAGGGGTGTGGGGTGTATGTACGTAATACACATGATGTGTTTACCGAGCACCAACACCTGGTGCTACTTGACTGCATGATGAAAAAGGTATGAATAAAGTATGTGCACTCTTGATTATAAGACTTTGTTGCATCTTCTACATTTTTTTCAAACGTCTGCTAACCTCCTCCTGTTGTGGAATTCATTAATCTAAAAATAATCATAGAACCAAACAAACACAACAAACAGATCCCAAAGTAATTATCCTTATGATTTATTTCTAATTCTCTAAATTGAGATTGCTCTAATAGCTGTCAGTGAGATCTATTTGTCTGTCTGTCTGTCTATTATTATTATTATTATTATTATTATTATTATTATTATTATTATTATTATTATTATAAGCCCTGCAGTCTGAACGCGTCCCTCTCTTGGAGCCCATGATGCGTTCAGGGACGAGCTGTTGACCCGTCTGTCACGCTCCTGGAGCCCCCGCCCCGCTGCTCTCTTAACGGGAACTCCCCCTAAGTTCCCCGGTCCTCTCCTCTCTGCATTCTCTCTATGAGCTGTCACACACGCACACACACACACACACGCACACACACCTTCCAGTCCACACATGGACCCGCAGCGTGCTGAAGCAGACCGTCTACTCTCTCTGCTGCTCCTCGGTTACCGAAAAGCAGCAGTTCAGTAATTCTGCAGTCTACTTGCTGGATCCTCGTCGTGACCAGAGTTTTTTGGGAATCTTCCGGAGGAGTGAACGCTGGACTGGAAGGTAGGTTTCTGGTGTCAGCAGGAGGGGTTCCGTCTTATTACCGCGTTCCCGGGGCTGCGTTAAAGGTACCAGTCAGCTGCAGTGTTTTTACCCTTCCTGTCTTTGTTATTATAAATTATCGGTGTTTATTGAAGTATTTGCGCGCGCGAAGCTGTGTGCTTGTATTTATGCGCGCGCGCGTGCCCTTTCACATCAAAGGGGGGATCCTCCAGTTGTGTGAAAGGAAGTTAGGAGATTTCACGCGTAGTTTCCAACAGATTGAAGGGTTTAACCTGAACTACCCTTGCAAAAAGTAGCTGCAGGTCGTTCCTTTGCATTAAACTTCAGAGAGAAGGTCCAAACATTCGGGTTATTTGATTTATTAAACGCAAGTTAGATTAAATAAGTGCATTTTTTGTTCAATCTTTCACTACATAAACAATAACAAAGATTTAATAAACCATGCGCACGTTTAAAGCGTCGTGGCAAACAATCAACACTTTTGCTTAATTGAATATTCTTTAAATGAGGTTAATTTTCTAAATTAGCACACAAGCTGCTTATTTAGGTGTATTTTTGTTCAGCATCAACAGGCTGAGATGGCTCTCCAGCAGCATGAATAGATAAATATTTAATTTTTCCAGTACCGCTTTAAATAAAAAGGTCTCTGCAGGAGACACATATTAAACATTTAAAAGCGGTAGCAAATAGGAGAAAATGTGTGCATTTGTGGTTTAGCGCTGCTGTGGTTTTCTGTTTAAATGCCCTTCAAGCCTCCTATAGCATGTTTGTGTGTGTTTGTGCACACACACGTAAGTGGCCTCCTGTGTGGTGATATCCTGTCAGGTCCTGTGAGGTGGGGGTCAGTCACAGGGTCTCCCCTCTGGAATTATCCTAAAATAGATGCAGCACACACACCAACACACTTTTAAGAGCCAATCACATTAATGCATCTTCTTCTAACAGTCAGCCCATAATGACCTCTGATTTTACACATAAACCATTAGTTTGAAATATCTCTAAGCAGTGCATACTGGAGTGATGTTAAAGTATGTGTCGTCCTTCTTGATGCTGACAGCGTATCGCTTTATTTGTGTTTCTTTTCAGTCCCATTCAATCCACTCAAGTCTGTTAAGTGTGCATTTTTATCTCTGTATCTGTTTGTGGAAGCAGTCTCATCACAGGTGTTTGTCACTGCTGATTCAATCGGCTGAACTTGGATATTAAAGTTTGTCATTGCAGATTACTCATTCTTTCAGCTTTTGCTGTATGGAGATGTTTTCTTTGCAGAAATCATCTTGGACTTTATGCATTCCAAACGTGCAAAAGTGTTTGTTGTGCAGCTTTTCTTCTTCTTTCTCTCTGGCCTGTCCAGTGGATGCAACTGTGAGATGATGTGTGTGTGTGTGTGTACTTGTCTATACATCAAAGTGAGAACCATGAAAAGCTTTTCACCTGTAAAGTGAGGACCTTTAGTAGCAAAGTGAGGACATTTGCCCGGTCCTCACTTTGGTGCAATCTTACAGAGCTCTACTCATTAGTTTTAGTTAAGGTTAGGGTCAGAATTGGTTATGGTTAGGGTTAGGCTAAGGGTTAGGCATAATACAGTCACAAAAATGAATGGAAGTCAATGGATGGTCCTCACTAAGATAGAAAGACAAGAATGTGTGTGTGTGTTAGGGAGAAACTAAGGAATCAGCGGGTCATGCTGCTGTAACTTGAGCCTACATGAACACACTGACTTTTGGGAAGCCACAAAGAGAGCTCTTCATGCATTGTGGGGAATCTGGATGATTGTGTGTATTACATCACCGACTACACGTCGTTTTATATAACATGCAGACTTATATGCTATCACCTTGGCTCCTTTGATCTTTTGATGCAGTTTGATAAATGACTATCCTCCTAAAATAAATGACCTTTTTGAATAGCTTTTTTCAACTAACTTCCAGTGCTCAGAAGAAGAGATGCATTTGAAATGTCAAAAATGCATCTTTGCTGTAGATGCCATAGAGTATTATGACTGTGTTGTACTCTTAATTATGATATTTTCAAGCTCTAACCAAAACAGTTGTCCTTTTTAATGTTTTAGATTTTCTTTCTCCCAAAAACCAATCAGCAAGTGATAAAACATTTGGAATAGTCCTTTGTTTCCCACGAGATGAGAAATGCTAACTACAGTTCCTATTATAAACAATGAGTAAATACCATTGCACTGCCAACATTACATACTAAAGGGAGACTATGCAGTTTTGTCTTGCTTTTAGCACCCCCTAGTGTCCGTTAGTGAAAGCAAAAGTAAAACTTATCTCCTCTTTGTGCGTTCGTCTTTTTAACACCTTAATCTAACTGCTGAAATGTCTCCCCAGCCTTCATTAGTGTCTACAGGAGCGGTTCATCACTAAATCAAACAAATCAGCTGTGTTCATGATCTAAAACATGCAGGAAACATGCTGGAAGCAGACTGCAGCGCCAGGCATGTCAGCTTCACTTTATTAAGTCCAACAGGGACTGGACCGCCACTCTGAAGTTGCAAGTGCGATATTCTGACCACAGAGGGCGTTGGGGGTCTGAGTGACATTTCATTAACCCTGTAAAGGGTCATTTTAGCACATACTGGCTCAAGAACATGATCAAGAAACATATGAAAAAGTTGCATAGTATGGCTTTTAAGTACATTGTGTGTACACAAACATAATTATCCACTTTTAAATCATCTGCTTCACTTTTAACTATTTAAAAACATTTTTAACACCAGTGATATTTTATGAGGTACCTCTCACACACAGGTAACAGTCACTGGAACGTGTTCCACCTCCCCAAACGTCTCTAAAGCATCCTGCACAAACTTATTGTGACGTATTTTTGAAAATTTTCTAAGATTTTTTTTCAGTAAAATATTTTAGTTTCTCATTTCTGAAAACAGTAAAATAAAGAAAAGAACTATGCATAATTAATAGTTAAAGATGATACAAGGAAGTTGAAGCGTATAGTCCCACAGCAGATTACTGAAGTTCATCAAGATTAAATAGATTTTGTTTGTTTAAGCTGAGGCTCAAACCTCCAGTCCTGCTATTAGAAATGGACCATTCTCCCTTTCACAGCTCTATTGTTGCGGTACAGCACGCCGTTTTGTTGGTTTCCTTAGTGTTGCGTCAACATGAGAATTTATCATGTGAATAAGTGATGAAGAAAACCCTGCCCAGCCTAAAAGTGGGCACAGCAGGTAGCGACCGGCCCTTGTTCATGCTGAGAAGTCTCTGTTAGTGGAGAGACAGCATGGTGCAACGGCAGCATGCAAAAAGCTTTCAACCCGTGGTTGACTGGCTGTGTGATGGGAAATGTCACAAAAAGTATTAAACACATTCTACATGCATGTTATATCTTTTATCAAACATAGGCAAAAGTATCGTGAGAAAATATACAAAAACATTTTGGAATAACACAGAAAACCTAAAAAACATGACATTTGTTGCAATGTTTAGAATTTTTAATGTCTGAATTTAGTCAAGTTTTATTTTTTTGTCTAAATTTGTTTGCAGCTCTGTGATGCTAAGAAAGTCCTCTCAGTTACGACTTTGACCACCAACCTCTCCTAAAGCTGGAAGTGAAGCATCGAGCAGTTATAGATGCGTTCCAGAGCCCTGCAGTGACTCAGTGACTATTGTGACATCACATTTGTACCCCACATTGTTAAAACAGGTTCAGAATTCCAGTTATTCAAGAACAAACCCTGATTCTAGTCACTGATGGACTGAAACACGATGGTCAACTTTTTACCAGTAAACTTATCCAAGAACCTAAAAGATAGCTGTCCACTTTCACCATGTTGCTTCTCTGAGTAGATGTGTAGTGGGAGGACTCGTGGGTGGATGGGCATCAGAGTGGGAGTCCTGTTTGGTTTCCTCACATTCCCTCAAGCATGTGCGTCTTTTCACGAGTGCTTGTGTCTCCAAAGCATCTCAGCGCTGCGCTGGGTGCAAGTCTCCTTTTTCTGTACTTAATTAGTTTGAAAAGCAGACCCACTAATGTGCAGCACGGTGCAAAAATCATGAGTTCCATCTACAAAAAGGCCAACGAGAACATCCTGACAGGCAAGAAGTGCTTTTTTTCCTCCAACAGTTAATTGAAAACTTCTCATAATTGGATCAAAAAAAGTAGCTGCAGGGCTAAAGGACAATTTCCAGTGACTGATCAGGGATGTCTGTAAAAAGGGAGAAACGTTAGAGCACTGATGAACAGACTCGTGAATCATCCGTTAGTCAGTCATCAACTTTAAGCCAATTCTCCACCTAATAGTCTCTTTGGAAATCCCTTTGCTGGAGCAAAATACTATTTTTAGATGGAAGTGCTTAAAAGAAGAGACTGGAAAACAATTTCTCAAGACATCTTTCAAAGCTTGTGAGGAAGTCGGCCTCTTTGGAAGAAAAATATAAAGGAATCGAGTTACTTAAGAGTTTTACTCATTTAGATTTAGTTTATAAAACTGGTTTCTGAAACTGCGCCATGGATGTGTGAGATAATAAATCAGGAGGTAGAAACGTCATACAGAGACCTGCTTGATTTGTTATTAAAATAAACTTTTTGGTTGCATCATTCTGTAATTCTGAGCTGGTGTCTGCACACACACACACACACACACGCACGTCTGGACGAGTGTGTGTCTGCTCAGATGGGTGTGGTGTGTTTCTGTATTCAAGCGAACATTAAACTGAGTACCAGGCCACTGACGGATGCTGGACCTCTCACATTTCTGCTTTCTAATTGATTTAGAGCATGATTTATGTCTTTGCACCCCCGTGTGCTTGCCTATCCTAGTTGAGCAATCAAGAACACACCCATGTTCAGACTCATGCACTACATTCACACACTGGATCTGCACATTACTCATCATCTGCAGCACAGGGTACTGTTGTGTTAGACTCTTTTTTTGTGACTAAGTCACTTTTTCCTGCAGCATGTGATTAGGTGTGTGTGAGTGTGTGTGTTTGTGGGTGGTCGTCTCATATTCCATGTAACGCTGCTGGCTGCTAAAAATGAAGACGTGACAGGGAAAGTGTGAGTGCGATAGTGAGAAGTTGGTGCGTGTTGCGTCTCAATAAGTCACGGTTACACTGATAATCATTATCACGGCCTTTTGTCACCTTGTTTGCCCCGTTTCTCTGTTTATTTCAGATATCAGCAGCCTTCATATCTCAACAAAGAGGGTTGAAACATTACTTCAGCATGGTCTCGTTAGGTTTTGGGTGGCAGACTTTAATGCTTTTTATGATTTCTCTGAATTCAGAAAGAGCTCAGCTCAGAAAAACGGAGGAGGAGAAATTCAGACAAGACTAAGTTCACTAGCGTAAAAGTAGGGTACCATCACAGGGAAATATAATAAAGTGTCATATATTTATGTGAGGGGAAATGCTTTTGCAGCCTGGCTGCACTCACACCTAGAATCAGCTGTAACTATATGCTTCTTTATTTTCTTGAAGGCGTTTTGCTTCTCATCCATTGGAATAGAAAGGTTTGGTGACCCTTCGTTTCAGGAGGTCGTTGAGTGTCCTGGTTCACATGTAAGATACTTTCATCACAATCCTGAATTGCTATGAAACTTTCTGGGGTTAAGATTATGAATCGTTGTAGGTTTTGAATTGAAACAGACCTCCTTCATAGGAGCTTCGTCATCAGGAGGAGTTTAGAATGGCTCTGCTCCTCATAATGAGGAGTTAGCTGGGGTGGTTTGAGCTTCTTGGACAAAGAGAAGGTGCAAATCAATTAAAAAGACCAAAACATGGGTTTTTGGAGAGGGTATGGCTAGATTTGATTTCCTGTTTGAAATCTTAAAGATTGTCCGCCTGATTTAAAGAGTAGTCCAGTCACAAAGACCAACATCCATAAAGTTTAGAATAGGTTGTGTTCAGTATAGCTGGGGCCTAATAAACAACAAGGTAATGTGCACAGCCCAAACAAAGTGGTGAGATTGAAAGTGTTGCCTACGGAGCCTACAATGGAGTGATTCATGCATGAGTGTGTGGGAGGTGGACTGTACCCAGTGGCCTCTCCTTCCACCTTTAACCACTGAGAGATCCACCCTGGGAAAAACGGAAAGAAGACTGACTAAAAGGAGGACTGTTGAGGGAGGATGAAGATTAGTGGGACAGGGATGAGGATCCCGACACTCCGGTTCACACAAATCCCATCATTCCCCCTGCTGCTCATTGACTGGCTCTTTTGTGAGCTGAGGTAAAGCGTGCTGATTGGCTGGTTTGGTCTGAATGTCACTGCTTCTCGTCTGAGGACTCTGGAATGTGTGTGTGTGTGTGTTTTGATGCAGTTGTGTGTGATGAGTTAATAGCTACACATTGAGTGGCTGATTGTGTCCTGCTGTCAACACTGGCTCTCTTTGTCCAGACTCTGCACACACACACACACACACACACACACACACACACACACACACACACACACACACACACACACACACACACACACACACACACACACACACACACACACACACACACACAGTGTGTGAACTTGCCAGGAAGAAAAACAAGGAAGAAATAAAGGACTACCATCACCATATATGCTCATCAAGGCACCGTGGTTCTTCCTGGCCCCGAGTCTGGGACATGAATGAGTCTGAGGCTAAAAATACAGCTCCTTTTTTATGATGCTTTTACTCCTCCTGCTTTTGTCATTACTTCTCTTCTCCGCAGCAGTGGAACCAGATGAGGCCCTTGCTGCATCAGAATGAGGCAAATCTGTGAGTTGTGTAGTTTGTTACAGCATAAATGTGAGCAAAGTGCCTCTACTGACTGAAAGTCTGGAAAGCAGGTGCAGGTCCAGTGGGACACTTGTTTCTATGTGTGTGTTTTAGGAACAAAAAAGACCAACATGCATTATTTACCTGAGAAGGCTGAAGCAAATCTCAAAACTTAGACTAAATTGTGAGAATATTTGCAGATTTGCAGTTAAAATCACCTAGAATGCTTTTGCATGTGACAAAATTCCGAATAAATGACTCAATTTGCATAAATATGCAATTTTTTTGTTGCAACTTAGCCACAAAGTGTCCTAATACATTTATTTTAAACTTTTTTTGCACAACGTGAATTTCTAGGTCACCAAAGTCTCCCAAAGTTGTTCCAAGGTTCTTGCAACTTCTGACTCAGGAACGCCAAAGGAAAAAGGGTTTAAGACCAAGTCTGAGATGATTTTGAAAGAAATTTTGTCGCTAAAGTTTTCTGAACATGTTAAAAACTCCAGAGCGAGGCCCTGCGAGTCACTCGTGGAAAACGAGAACCCATGTTGATGAAAAGATGGTGAAACTGTAAGATATAGAAAAGTGATGGGATGGGGTTAACGTGAAAGGAAAGGCAGCGAAGAAAGACTGACACTAATCCAGCAAAACTCACAAGTATAGAGAGGAGAAGATAAACAGAACTTTGGGTAATTATTGGATTCACTGCTTGGGAATTTGCTCCACCACAGAAATAACGCAGTGCATGATGGGAAACAAGGGCAGAGACTACTTGAGGCTTTGCTTCTGTTTGTTATGCCAGTCTGTAATTCAGTGCAGAGTGAAGGTTTCTGCAGAGCTGTTAACATTAACATGGGAGGAGGAAGGCAGCGCTGTCTCTCCAGGGCAGAGAGGTGACCTATTTGCACCAGAGTGCCCTTTCTTGTTTTTCCTTCCCCTCTGAGTTTAATCTAAATCCATTCACGAAGCTTTATTGGTAAGATAAGATCACGGTGACACTGCCAAGTCTTAAGTGCATCTCTCCCTGCTTCTGATTGGAAGGAGGAGGAAGTAGGTTGGTGTTGATGGAGGAATGACAGCCTTTATCTCGGTCACTAAACACAGGCTAAAGGAGTTCCTACACTGTTTATTTTGTGATTCCCCTCCTCCACACACACACGCACGCATGCACGCACACACGCACGCACACACACATACACACACACAGATATAAAGGCCAGAAGCAAGGTCACGTATGCTCCACTGCTAAGGCACATGTAGACAAGTTCACACACACACACACATACACACACACACACACACACACACACACACACACACACACACACACACACACACACACACACACACACACACACACACACACACACAGAGAGCCACAGCCAGCAGTGGTCAGACTAGAGGGCATGAGGAAAGTTCATCGTGCACTCGCTGCCAGCAGTCCACCACACACATGAACACACACCACTGCTTTGTCCAACCACAGTCTCACTGTGTGTGTGTGTGTGTGACTGCTTTGTGATACAAAATACTTCATTGTAGTTGAATTTTCCAATAAATCATAATTCCATGCTAAATGTTCCCATTCCCATGTAGATCTCTCCATTTGATGCCCTTTTATGATCGGAAATGTGTCGTGCATCTTCTGCAAATGAACTTGCAGGATTATTATCACGTTGGCTTGCAATGGAAGAAGGTGGGTTTTTTAAACACGTAGTGCTCTCACACTCTGACCTGAACATGCACTGAAGGATCTCTAATGTGCTCTTTTTTTATGCCATCCATCTACTTTCGCCACCTACCTTAAACGCATCAATAAAAAGACAGATAGCTAATGCATTTACCGCCATGATCTCTTTGTGAAGGACCCTTTTTATCTCATCTTTCACCTTGTTCTCTCCTGCCTCCTCTGGCTCATTACTGGTCCTCTGCTCAGCCAAGTAGATCTAATCCAAATGATCTTTATCTCCCCAAAGACTAATTTGTGCTTGAATTAACGTGTCTTTTTGATCAGCGACCAGTTTTCTCAGCATTTCTGTCTTACAAAGTCAACCTTAACAAGTACAACCTGGTCTGATGAGTCGAGTTCGGCTGCAGCAGGATCTGAAACTGGTCCAGAAACTCTGGGATGTGGTGGAATGGGAGATTCTCATGGATGTAACTGTGTGATGATGCCATGTTAACAGAAGCAAGTGAACTCAGCTCACCTTTTAAAAACCATAAAAGTTTCATGTTTAAACAATGGAACAAAAGAAGCTCCCAGTGGTTCTCACTGATGCCAAACTTTTTCCCTTCTTTGATCATCATTTAATGTTCTGTGTGTGTGTGTGTGTGTGTGTGTTTCTGCGTGAGAGACTTCATGGCATCTGCCTCATACATTTCCTCTGATTGTCAGTTCTACATCCTTGTGGTTTCCATGGTTACATACATTGCTGAAACCTCAGACGTGCGCCGACACCAGACAGATGAGAGTAACTTTAACTGCTTGTTAAAGCGAAGACCTGAGAAAACCTCCAACAAGGATCTATTTTTATGTAGTTGGTTTTAGGACACCAGCGCCCGTGTGCGCTGGCATCTGTTCGGCTCGTCATCTTTTGTGTCTGAGGGAACAAAAACAGCTTATGGTCCCATTCCATTTCTCCCATGTGCCTCTCAGGAAGCCTGCATGTTTACTTAAGTCCAGCTGTTTGGAACGCTGCATTCTCAGAGTCTTTTGAGACATTTTAAGAGTTTAAAGTTTGTGTCTCTAACGTCCCCCGACATTTGAATGGAGGCATAACTAATTAACTCCCATTGTTTCACTTGTTCTGATAAATAAAAGCAGGCGTGCATGTCTCCTCCATATTCAGTCGCTGTCTTCTCTGTCATTTCTGTCTCCTGCCTGTTTTTATCCATCTGATCTGTTCAGACTACCCTGACAGCACATTTCTCCTCCCCCCCGCATCTTCTTCTTCTAGCTTCTCATCTGTCCAGGTAGAGGCCCCTCAGGGTGGATGCAGCCTCTGCCTTTGATCCAAATCAGGATCTGCAGTCTTGTTTTCTGCACTCATATTTGTCAGTTTAACGAAGCAACCAGTGCATCGTCTGTTTTAGTGATTTTTTGGAGTTAGAGCTGGCTGTATGGAACTCTGTGTGTGTTATTCCCCATGCCTTGGAGATGTTGTAGCCTGATATCATGGCTGTCTTTCATCGGTGAGCTGATTCTCCTGCTATGTGTTTGAACTGAACTGAATCAAAGGCGGCTCATTGCGCCGCTGCAGCTGCGGTGGTATCACCTGCTCTCCAAATCTACCAAGTCTTTCTTTTCCTTCCATACTTCCTTCATTTTTGACATCTCCATAGATTTCTGGGGCTTTTGTTCTGTCTCTTCTCTGTCTCATGATGCCAAATCCAGACTTTCATCTGTTATCAACCAGTGTCACACGTTTTCAGCGTGTCTTCTCCTGTTTTCTCGCTGTAGCAAGAAAAAAAAAGACAGTTTGGCAAATCTGCTCTTTGTGTCTAACGAGAGTGTTGGGTTGCTGAGTCATGAGGGAGCAACATAAACATGAGGAGGGAATTTTGTACCAACAAAACTGCAGCTGCAGAAAAAATGTCCTTATATTGTTGAAGCTTTTCTATCAGTGTGGATTTCCCCCTCGTCACTGATGCTATGAATGTTTTAGAAGTAGCACATTCAAATATTGTTTTAAGACTTATTTGGGGAATATTTTATTCCAGTTTTCTAATAAATATCAGCACATCTTACCTTTATAATATATGTTCCTGTTTGCTCAAGGATCATGGAGCACACACTGAACAAACCAAATAAAAACATGCTTTTTGTGCACTGTTTATCACACATAATTCAGTCTTTCCAAAAATATAATCTACGAGTAATATTTTCTGCTCATACTAAATATTTTTTATACTTTTAAGTCATTTTCTTGAGCCAGTATGTGCTAAAACGACCCTTTATAGGGTTAATGAAAGGCCACCCAGCCACTATCGCCCCCTGTGGCCAGAATATTGTTCTTGCAACTTCAGAGTTGCCAGTCCGGTCTGTTGGGACTTAGGAAAGAATTGAACTGACATACCTGGTGCAGCAGTCTGGTTCCAGCATGTTTCCTGCATGTTTTATATCATGAACACAGCTGATTTGTTTGATTTAGTGATGAACCGCTCCTGTAGACACTAATGAAGGCTGAGGAGACATTTCAGCAGGTAGATTAAGGTGTTAAAAAGATGAACGCACAGCAAGGAGAAAAGTTTCACTTTCGCTTTCACCCGTGAACACTAGGGGGTGCTAAAAACAAGCCAAAACTGACTAGTGGTCCTTTAAACAAATTTGTACTGTTTTAAAACACGTCTAGTCTCAAAACTTTCTTAGCAGCTATTGAATGTTTTAAATCAAAATCCTAGTCTCTGCTGTTGTTGCTGCATTAGACGAGTATTTTGGCAACAAAAATTTTACGAAAGAGCAGAAATATTGCAAATATTTGCCACTGATATCCTCTGCTAATAATTGCAGAAATCTATTGAATTAGTCATGCAATGTTACAATAAGGCACTATGAACTTTTAAGACAATAGAAAACCTTATTTGGCCTTGCTTAGACTAGCTGTTAGCTTATCAGTCCTGTCCAAACTCATTTCTATTTTACCCAGACTGAGGTTGATCAGAGAGTTTCCAGCTACAGGTAAGGTGTATTACCTGCTCATAGTCTTTGCACAGAAATTATTTTTTAGTTTGTTTTGCACTGAGCAGCAGAAGAGTTCAATTTCTGCTCTTATTGTAAACTAACGAAAGCCTTGATGGACCTAATTAAAAGTGCGAGGCAGGAGTTTTATCTGCATGAATGTGGATTTGTGAAGATTATCAGTAATCCTCTCTTACACCTTCATCCTTGTCTCCTGCTGCACACAGACTATTAACTTCTATTATCCTGGTACAAAACCATCTTTGTGTTAAGGCTTTACACAATTTTAGGAGCTAAGTACAAGCTTTTTGCACGCTAGGTTCCCCACGTGGAGAAGCTGGTGTGTTGCAATAATTACTCTGGTTATAAGAACCTGCACTTTTTGACTGTATCCTGATTAAAGACCAAGTTAAAGAACACTCATTTCAGAAACATCAATGTTGATGTGGCTTGTGTGTGTGTGTGTGTAATTACTGTGCAATTTTTTCATGGTAATGTTGTGATTAAGCAGTAATTTACTGGATTATTTGTAGCATTATTGTATCGAGTTTCACAATAGAAAGCAACACAATCCAGTAGCAGACTGTGGGCAGAGCGGGCTCATGGGAAAAGGAGTGGCTTTGAGTGTTCAGGTCCTCAGAGACAACCAGGACTGAGCTTTTGTTGTTGTTGTTGATGATGATGATGATGATGACTTCTGCAGCTTCAGAACCAAAACACAAACACAGAAAAAAATCCTGATAATTCTTGCAGGAATGTTAAGGCTTAAAACCCTGCTTATAATAAATAGATCTAATTATGATGACAACGTCAGGGAAACCTAAAAATAACAGAAAAGGGACACACTCAAGTGCGTGCCTTTTAATGTTTCATTCTTTTGTGTTCACATGCCCTGAAGTTCAGATGCGCTCCAAAACAGACGGAAGTTCAGAGATTTGGATCGGAGCCAACACACACTCAACAGAAATATTTAAGACCTCTTCTCCCAGCCGTCTTCTCACATCATTTCAAAAGAACGCAACTTCATATATCGGATTTTGTGATGTAAAGGTGGATAAAACTTTAAGTGAAGAGACGTTAGTGTTGTTTCAGAAATTCAGTTCAGTTAGAAACCACGCCGTGACTGTGTTTTGGTCCTGTTGCCATCAAACTGGACCAAAACTGCCTCTGGGAAACTCAGGAGGAGGATGGAGACTTTGGAGTTACAGATCTTCATTAATGACTGGAGGAGTTGCCAGTGGAGGAGCAGTTTGATGAGCGAGGAGCTTAATGAACTCTGCTTTAATTGGGTGAAAAAGACTTGATGGTTTTGAGAGACTGGACCCAAAGTGGGCTTCTACTTGAACCCGCTGCGTGAATGTCTGAGTTGCTTTCTCTTTTGCTGCTAATCTGGGAAATGAGGCAAAGACATCTTAAAGTTTATTTTACAGAACATTTTTTTCTGTCTCATTATTATACTGGATCTGTGATAAGAGCTGTCTGCCAAAGATTTGCAACCAGTTTCCATGGATTCCAGCAACTTCTCAGACTCAGCTTTTTAAAGACAAATAATGAAAAACGAAAACATTTCTGCAGATTATATTTCAGTTTTTTATGCTAAGAATGTATCCGTGGACTGCCAGTATGTTGGACATGTGAGTTAGTAGTGGATGATATAGTCTCACTATTATATCACAGCATTTCAAAACAATTGCGACAATTAAAATGATGAAAATATAGCAAAAAATATGAGTATTTTTTGTTTTAGCTGTGACTGGAACTGTCACCTAATAAATGTTGTGCACCCTAGGGAACATAAATGTGTTGTGACATCATTAGACATTTATATCATCATAGATTATAATATAGAGAGGGATTTCTAGCTTTCTGTGGTGGATCTGCCATTGCTAAACTGTGGGTCTACGTTATATAACTATGGCAAGCCAAAGGGATCAAAAAAAGTGCACGTTCTAAACTTGTATTATGTCGCTTTTAGAACATGCATTTTTTTTACCCCTTTGGCGTCAAAACGCACGTACAAGACGCTCATTTTGGCGGCCATAACGCACGTTTAGAACACGCTTTTTTAAAATCCCTTTGGCTTGCCATATACTGCCGTAAAGCAACACTCAGTCAGTACTTCCGGCGGCGGCTCGCTGCTCAAAAACTGTATAGTGCGGTAAACAGACGTGGGACCCCCTAACACTATCACAGGGATGAAAAATGAACATAATAGATGACAGTATGCTGCCAAAACTTTACAAAAAACATTATTTTAAGGTGAAAAAGTTGCGGAGTGTTACTTTAATTAATTGGAATAATGAACTTAACTCTGACCTGAAGTGCCTTGAGACGACTCGTCGTGATTTGGCACTATGTAAATAAACTGAATTGAATAAAATAATTAACTTGTTGCAACTTGAGAGGAGCTAATAATTATTCAGCCTTACAGATGAATTGGCCAATAATGCCACTTTTAAACCAATTGTTTCTCAGTCATTCCTGTACATTCTTAACCAATTACAGAAAAGGAAAAGATGATGACAACCACCTCACTGCAGCTCATAATTTAGTGATTTAAAGGTGTCCTAGAATGCAATTAATCAACAATCTAAAACAGAGCTTTGAGCCTCCAAAAAGCATAAGAACATTTTTTTTTTGGCTTTCATCTGTCCCAGGAGCCCTGATACAGGCCATTCTAAACCCCCTTACTCAGGCCTCCAGTGAAAAGAGCTGTTTACCCCTCCCACTCGGCCAGGACATGCTGATTGGTTGGTTTCCCCAGAAGGCCTCAGACACATGCAGGTTTGAGGAGGCGTGGATCCCCCTTATGACGTGTTAAGGAAGGCTTTCTCAGAACAGGAGGTTTTCTCTCGCCTTTTTTAACTTTCTAATTTACATAAAAAGTAGGTCAAACACGGCTCTGACTTTTTGGCTTTTTTTTTGACTTATTCAACAACAACAAGGAAAATGTTGGTTTACATTCTAGGTCCCCTTTAATGCAAGAATGATCGACTGTTTTTGTACGTCACCATAGGGCATTGTAGATATCTAATTACGTCTTGTGTCAGTTCTGATTTAAACATTTAATATAACATCTTTAATGGTAACAAGAATCTATTTTTCTGTTTTCTATGTAATGAAAAAATTTGAGAAGGTCTTTGTGCTTTTCTGGTTTATACGCTGAAATCTGGAAAATAAACATTTTCTTGTGTGCATTTTGCAGATCTGTAGATTTGAGATTCTCTTTCTGGCAAGGCGAGACTTGAAGAGAGACCACGACACACTGAGAGACGATATCTTAAGCATTCATCATTTAGGCTGAATCAGGGGAATGCAGGCCACTCTACCCCACCGTGTCAGGGCTTATATATAGGCTGTATACCTCAGGATGACAGCGTTGCCCTCGGGATGCGCTCCTCTTCCCTCCGTCTTTGAGAACAACACACTTACAGCATATTAATCACTCCAAACCCTGCTCAGACCGTTTTCTCATCAGTCACGTTGTAATGGCTCAGATCTGTCTTTGGTATTGTCAGGGAATTCAATCCGCTTTTTGTCATGATGAGAAGGAATGAGGATTGATTGGAAATTAGCGGTGGGAAAACTGAGAAGACTTTCCATTAGCTTTGATGGAAGCCGCTTCATTCATTTGTTCTTTTGTATTCTTGCTTGCATGTTTTCCTGAGGAGCTGCAATTATTAAAGGTGAATGTCAAAATATTCTTTTTCTGTCTGGATCTCTAATTCTTCTCCTTTATGTCAGAATATCTCCTCTCCTCAATCCCACGCTCGTAATCCCAAACAGAGCGGCGTTTCAAAGGGAAAAGAGAGCCGAGATGATGGGAAGCTTCTAAAATCTTGGATAAATGACTGATGCTGTTAAACGAACAAACGTTTCGCTAAAAGAAAATGAAATGACTGGAATTAACTTGACATTAAGGCCCACGACTTTTTGTGCAGGTAATTAGAACTAAAAGCTCCCTCCTTGACTCTATAATGAGGCTTTTTCGGAAAGCTGCTCATTAGCTGCAGACTGAGGGGCGGAGATGGCGCGAGGATCGAAGCCACTTTCCCAGAGGTTTACTGACTCCTGACTTCAAAGGCTGACACAGTCACACTGTAACTGCTGCTGGAGGAGCCGAACCCTGAGACATCAAACGTATGTGTGTGTTTTTAGTTGTACTTAAAACTTATTCAATTGTGTACGTGACGATAGTTTCTGCTCTTTGCTTTCTGATCCGTGTGATTACAGCTCGGTCCCTGAACTTGTGTATTTGTGGTGTGTGGGAAAGGATCAGCACGTCAGTGTTTGTGGTGGAATTCTTTACGCAGTATAGATCTATATCGCTATCTATATGTGTGTGTGTGTGTGTAACAGCAAACAGATGCACGTTGCAGAACTGGAAAAGTTTGGCGGCGTACTGACTGTATGACTCCGTGTCTGCTTTTCCCGTCTGCCTACAGTTCAGGAACACCGACTTACTGGAAAAAACCTGGAAGCATCGATGTGACTGTTTGAATCATATGGAAACACACACTCATATTTACATTTATAGCATTTACTGGCAGTTAATAGATCCAAGAAAGTTGGTGGGTGCACTCAGGTGGCTACTTGACGTGTATTCATTGCCTTCTCAACTTTTACGGGAATATCCACATGCATACATGCACACACTTATGTTCTGAGATTTGAGACGGTAAGAAATCCCAGTGTGCTGTCAAACCAATGGATACGAACACCTGAGGCGTTTCAGATTGAAGAACACCTGACCTGAGACTTATTCTTAGAGTGTGTGTGCATTACTTTGCTTTACTTTAGCATATCAGCAGCTTTCATCTATCAGTCAGATGTTTATGTCAGGGGTTCATCTGATTTTCAAAAACAAATTGCCGTTTAAGTTTGTGATTTATTGGAATCCTTTGTAATATTGATGCTGTGCATAATGATGGCAAGATTTGTTCAATAGTTCGTTCCTTTCTACCAGGATCCTAGCCTGGCAAGCCATCCTATATATGTGTATATATAGTCTGGCCACGAACCATTGACGGCTCTCAGTCGTGAGGCGGGATCTACGGTTGTCTTTCAAAATGTCAGCACGCAATTGGATAGCGCTAGGACCAATCAGCGTAACGAACAACGTGACGTAATCACAGCGATGGAAAAGCGGGACCCACTAATGGCGTCTAACATCAATGATTTCTGTGGTTTTTGTATAAAAACATGTGAATATCAGGTGTACTGGGACATTGCACTACTTTGATAAAAATAAGAAGCCGCTAAGTATATCAGACAGACTTACGCACGTTGGAGTCTAAATAATCCAATGTTGATGACAAAGCCGTTTCAAAAGAACGTGGTTCCTGGGTTGCCGCCATGTTGCTTGGGTTCGCCGCCGCAGCGCTGACGTCATCGGCTACTCCCGCTCTGTGATTGGCCCAAAATATAGAGCGCTGTGATTGGCCCAACCAAAACTATAGCGAGCTGTGATTGGACAGCCACAGCAGCGGAGCAGGCTGCAAGGGTTCCTATGAAGCGTGCCTAGACCAAACTCTGCAAAGCAAGAATCTGGTCTAGTTCACTACCAGGATCCCATTTGCAGTCCACTTTTTGTATTTAGGAGTAAGAAATAAAAAAGATTTAGATACTAAAGCATGAAAATTGACCAGGGAATTCTTAGAGTTTTTTTTAAGGTTTAATGGATAGATGAAATGCAAGTGACTTTCGATGTGATACACATGTGCTTTATCAATGTTAACTTTATGTTTATGGATATCTAGTTGGACTACTTTAGTTCCAGCTAAGAACTGAAGATCAAGAACCAAATCTGGCACCTGGTTTTGGGGCCTATGTCCTTCTAGCAGGGAAACGAGATTAGTTGAACACTGCCCAGACGTTCCCAAACTGAGCATCAGCAACACATGCACCTTGATAAAACCCACGTCAGAGATGCAGCAAAGGAGTCAACCAGTGTAACCATTAGCAGAAAACATGATACCGCATTGTCATGTCTTTTGAGTAGATAGGGTGCTACGGCCACACACAAGAAAGCAAATACGTTTTATTTATCAGGAAAAATGGGAGACTTGAATGACTTGATTAACAAGTCAGACGTGACTTGACATTGCTTGAATGACTTGGCAGAGCCTGAATGACTAGAATTGACACGGCTTGAATGACTTGACTTTAATGACTTGACATAGCTTGAAAGACTTGTCTTGACATGGCTGTAATAACTTGACATGGCTTGAATGACTAGACTCAATTTAACAAAGCAGACTTGATTAAACATGACTTTGACTTGACTTACATGGCTTGATTTGACTGGATGTGAACTGGAACAGTCAGCATCTGGTCTGTGTAAAACTTGTGGGTGATCTGGCCTCAGAGCTGTGGCTGCTGGAAGATTATATCATGGGGACCTCAGGTGGAAACTATCAAGTCTCAGGTGAACATGGTTTGCTAATTAGGTGCAAAGCAGAGAGAACATGAAAACAGATCAGGGACTTGAATCATGACAAGGATGTTCATCACCTGTTTCACCAGTAGGTGAATCACTGACCAGAAAGTTGGCGTGTGGACCTTAAGGCCCAGTTGTTGTGGAGACAGGAACCATTCTCAGTTCCTCCAGGTCTGATATAGGACAATCTCAGGTCTCCCTTTGACCAGAGTTGGATGTATTTTCAGTGACTTGTTGAATTTTATCATTCTACCCTCCCGTGAGAAGTTCACTTGCTTACTTTTGTAAATCCAAAGCAAATATTCCTCTTCTCCCACGAGGTGCTAAATAAATTGGTGTATTTAAAGTCTTTGACTTTGTGACTGTAGTCCGTGTAAATGATTTACTGATGCTACTCCATGACTGACAGCAGTGCTCAGGCGGGCCACTGTGTGTGCGTGTGTGTGTGTGTGTGTGTGTGTGAGTTAGTGGTCAGTGTGTTAAAATGATATATTGTGACTTTAGAGAGTGTGATGATTCAGGCCTGCAGCCAGTTAGAGTCAATGTAACAGCAGAACGTTCCCAGCCTGCCTTTGAACTGCTGCTTTGCTGCTATAATGAGAGAATGTTCTTTTCTAAGCCCAACCTTAGGGAGTGTGTGTGTGCGCGCGTGTGTGTGTGTGTCAGAGAGAGAGAGAGAGAGAGTGACATGATGAGTCATCCATGCTGTAGCCTTTGTCTTTGAACTTCTAACATGCTGGCTCATAACCAAAGGTCTTTCCTTTTACCAAATAAGTAAGAGAAAAACAAGGGTTGTGTCTTTGTGTGCTTGTGTGAGATTCTGCAGCCTGAGACGAGATATTTTAGTCTTACCTGAGATCACCTTGACTGTAATTTTTGGTTAGCAAGACTGGGCAGCAGTCTGCTCTGCATGGAGGATAATAACAGAGGCAAGTCGCCCCTCCCTCCTCTGCTCCACGCTAAGTCCTGGTTTTCCATTATTTGAATCTAATAAGCCATATTCAAGTCAGCTCATGTAGTAAATCGTTGCCATTGTGTGGCCATATTACTAGCAGATGTGCACCCGCACACCGTAGATGCATGTAACTGTAGCCTGCAGCCATGTTTTGAAGAAGGTCATGCCTCTTCTCTTTTTCTTGTATTTACTCTTTGCTGCGACCAAGCCCAGATTTCTAACTCAACTCAGTAAACAAGCTCTTTTCATTGTAGCGTATTATGTTGTCTTTTGTTGCTTGTGTTTCCTTCTTTTAGTATCATCGCCCTGCCTTCGACCTGTTGCTGCTTGCTTTAAAGCTTCTTACTGATCCACTGTCCTCAGAATATTTATAAGACGTAAATTAAACTTTTGGACTTCTACGAAGGTGGGACTCTAGCCACACTCCATTGTAGCCTCGGCAGGTCTACCATTGGCCTGAAGTTTTAGGTCAGGCCAATCACATCGCTCTATGTTTGTAGAGAGACGCTAGGTGGACTTTTGAAATGGCTTTGGCATCAATTTAGGACAATTTAGACTTTACTCCTCCTTTCCACCAGAAGTGAAAGTGTTGAAAAATGACCACGAAACATACTTTGCCAAAATTAGCTGCAATTATAGTGGACGGGTTCCTTTCCACAGGCCACAAAGTGTCACATCTTGGATGTGTCCCAGAAGAATAAGGACACGGTGTTTACGTTTCGAGTCTATTTTACACGCTATGCTTCTAGAACACTTAAACTCTCCAGTTCAGATCGGGCCAGACAGGAAGTCAAACACAAAAGCAGTGTAAAACATGCGGAAATTTTCAAATTAAAAGTCACATGCAGATTTCCAGTTGCTTACCTAGTATAAAACATACGTCATTTCCTGTGAAACCTCCGCAGCCGAGGTTAACAGGACAGAAAATAAACCACAGACCTTTTTGGATACATGCAGTCATCTTTCCTATTGCTTGTTATCGTGCAAACATGCGAAATCGCACGCATTGTTGCAATTCTCCCTTGATTTTGTGACCTTGTTGGACCGGCTGTGTTGAACGTATTCACCCTCGTTTCGCGTCTGAAACGATCCTGCGGGTTAAACGCCTCTATTACGCTGCACGCCGTTCACGTGTCTGTTGGAAAGGAGTTGGACTTGGGCTTTTCTTCTTGTGTGTAAAAATTGTGAAAAACATAGGAAAACACATTGATAAAGAGTAAAAAATCCACCAGCAGGATACAAACATGGAAAGAACACAGAAAGAGAGAGAACTTTTATTTGTTTCTCTTTCAAAATCCTCTAATTCTTAGAGAAGTTAAGTTGAAAAGGTGTTGATCAAGAGAAGTCACATGAATGGCTGCACTTTTAAGACAGAAACAAATGGAGAGGTTTTGTTTGGAAATATCAGGCGATGAGGAAGTGAGACGAAGAGTAAATATGGAGAAGTTTAGTACGAGGGAGTCGAGTGAGTAATGTGGAGCTGAAGGTGTCAACACGGCCCCGCCTGTGTGACACACTCCCAGACAGAGAGACCCAGAAAACACACGCGCTGTTGAGATGAAAAGGCAGCCGGACATTTGACCGTGAGCAGCCAATGGAGTCACATGCACAAACACGACTCTGAGAATAGACACGAAACAGCAGGGAGGAAAATAACCCAGTAACAGAGGATGTGGCATGAGTGTGTGTTTATCTGGGTGTGTTTTTGTCCTTGTGCATTTATTTTTAGGCTTAACTCTTTCAAAGTGAACACAATTTGCTTTAACTCTGCCTTTTATCCGCGGCTGTAATGAATCCCATAAACTCTTTGTAATATCTGTAGTGCCTTTATTGCCGCCGCCACATTCACTCATTTGTTTTGATCTGTCTGTTGAGGTTTTGCTCGACCGCAGGTTTAATAGAAAGAGGTGAGGAGGTAAGGGAGGGATGAGGTGGCTCTAGTTTTATGGTCTTGTTTGCATGTCGGGTTGTAAATACCACCTAACAGACCTTAACATGACAGCTTGTGTCGCTGTACTGGAGTACCATGGCTTTGCTACACAGAGAAATACTGTTTCTGTTATTCTGAATTTTAATATTTTATTGCTGTACTGAGAGCTGATCAGTGGTAGTTGTGATGTAAGAGCTAAATTTATGTTGAGTTTAGATCCAAAATACCTAAATGGTCATCCTGCTATCAGGATGAGCCAACAGTAAATGATATTTTAAGGCTTTAAGTCAGGGATCTAGAGGGTGACCCATCCTATAATAGCAGGTACAGCATAAAGGGTTGTTTCCTAATTTATACTAAACATGTCATCCATCATACGGCATTGATAATATACAATTAGATGACTGGCAAAGTGGTAGTGTGAGGTTAGGTGAGTTGTGTCACGTCTAGCAGTTATATCAGAAAATGATAATTGGCATAATTGTAGAGAGTCAGACTGGAATTTTAGGACATACCTGACCTGTGATTCATTTTTATTTAGAATGTTTTTATTTGAAATCCTAAATAGGTGTTTCTTGTTAATCTTATGATAGCAGTGAAACACAAGACAGCATTGATCATGTCTCATTGCTCTATTGTTGTATTTTATCTTAAGATATTGCATCATATCAGTGCATGAGAACATTTTGCATCACATCATATAGTATCTTGTTGTCTCACATCATTATTGTACCTATACACAATAGGTAGGAAAGTTTGCTTTTGCAATTTGGAAACAGAATATTGTATGTTGTTTTTTCTGGTGATGTTCTCATGGCAACCACCTATATAATAAATAAATATAAAGGCAAAAATGTATTGCATTTGCAAAAATTGTAGGGGAAAAACAGAATTGGGAAGTAAAAGTAACAACAAACATGAAAACAATTTACATTTGATCAAATAATTTTGTATATTTTAGACTTTAACTTCTGAAATTTCATTAGTCGCTTTATCTAAATTGGCAGAAGTGCAATGAGGCTTGTTGTCATTTGTTCTGGCCAAAATTGGTCAAGGTGTCGGGGATACAGAGGGGATGATGAGCGTAGGCTGCAACACAACGTCCTGATTTAGATGTGGTTTTCTGTGTGTGTGTGTGTGTGTGTGTGTGTGTGTGCTTGGGACGCGACGAGGATAAGGGAGGGTGAGTCACCAGTGGTTCGGATCAAGATGACTCTCCTCACCGGCTCAGTGACGATGGGCCATGGCGACAGGGGTTTGCGGTTAGAAACCCTAATCTGCTCCTCATGTGACCCTGTGATGGACAGGGACAGCAGCACACACACACACACACACACACACACACACACACACACACACACACACACACACACACACACACACACACGGCTCTAAGACTAGTTAGTCTAGCTTTAGCTCTACAGTCTAAACATGCTCTTATATGGATTTCTGTGAAATCTGGACATTTCTACTCTTTGTTTCGTTATAAACACGTTGTCCTGCTGCCTACATGTAACAGCCCAGTTAGCACACACACATTACACTCAGAAATCCATTCCATGACTTTTGGAAAACCCAATAATGTATATACTGTACATCACCATCACTTTCTTGTGTGTTTGAATCATTCTGGCTGTGTTTTTGCACATTCTTCTGTAACCAGCTAACTTCTGCAGCACTAACAGCATTAGAATAACTGCCCACTCTGCCCTGTCTGGCTCTGCTCTGATGGTGTCCTGCAGAGAATGTATCACTTTCAAATTTGTTAACTACTCAGACATGTGGTGTGAAAGTGGATGAAACCTCAACTGTCTCACACACAGATTGCAGGAAAGTTTGCAACCATGTTGCAAATATTATCTCAATCTGTTTGAGCATAATGAAATCAGAGATGTCCTGCATTTGATGCCAACAATATGTCTGTGAAGATGGAAAAATGCTTATTTTCAGTTCTTTAGCCTTTTTGCTTGCTTTACTGGGAGAAGAAGCAAAAGAGATATGTAGTGGTGTGTGGAGACTCCTGCAGGGCTGGCCCACCTGCACTCTAAGCATGCTGGGTATACACCTCTCCAAATTGATTGATTATTACTGTTGGAATATTTGGAGATTACAGGGAGAAAGAGTTTCATTCCACTTTCCTGCTATAGCAATAATTTAACGTGAAATATAAAGCTGATTTGTTGCTGTCTTGAAGTGCATTTCTGTGTAAAAATAACATATACTTGGTGTCCTACCATTGTAGATTCCATAATGTTGGTGTGTTTGGATTGTCTGAAAATAAATGTTGAGCTCAGACCAACAGGAGGGTTGGGCATCGAGCATCAATTAGAACCTGGACTAAATTTCAGTTTTTCCCGGAATCATTCAGATTTTTAATTTGCGATTCCTAGTTTTGATATCCAGTGTGCCAACCAGAAGAAGAAACCAACGAAGAAGAATCTGCCGTAAGTGTTATTAAAGGTTACTTCATTCTAGAAAGTTCATATAATTAAAATTCGTGGAGAAGTTCACATTATTTCATTAAGTAAAACCTGACTCATTTAAAGCATGTAACGTTTTTTGACCCTGCCTCTTGAAAGAATCGGAATCGAGAACTGGTCGGAACCAGAATCGAAACAAGGAATCGGATTAGGAAATGGAATCGTTCAAATTCAAACAATGCCCTACCCTAACCAACAGCAGGCAGTGGGAAAATTCCTGGTTCTGGTTTTGCACTGACCTTAGGCCCGTTTCCACCATTGGAATTCCAGAGTAATTTTACCTAAACTTCGCGGCATTGGGGTGTCTCCATTTCACCGCCCTAAAGGACCAATTTCCAGGCTATTTGAGGAACCAACAGAGTACCTGAACAGTGGAATGTACTTGGAAAGACCCGGTAGGACAGGGGTATCCAACTCCAGTCCTTGAGAGCTACCATCCTGCACATGTTAGCTGTTTCTTTGCTCCTACACACCTGATTGAAATGAATGAGTAATTAACAGGCCTGTGCAGAGGTAAGGTGAGGATTAAATTACTCCATTCAGGTGTGGCAGAGCAACGTTCGAAATGCTTTAAAGTCGCCATTTCTAAACTCCCAAAGACGGAAATTGAGGCTGAAATCCCCACGACAACGTAGTTCAGGACGCTTTGTGGTCTCACAGAGCCCAAAAACGGTCTTCTGGTCATTGAACTCTACATTTTACATCACATACCTGCTTATGGCATACTTTGACAGCATAAAACATTTATTGCTATTAATGTCCGTGGATGGTTTTTGGCGCTGATCAGTGACATCACTCACTTCCGAAGCGGTCGCGATATGCTGACGTCTTGACAAATCTTGAAAAGGATACGTTTTTATGGAAACACAATGGCTGAGAGGACCAAGCCATTGCATCTCCCGGTCAGTTTTCCCCCTCCCAGAATTTTTTTGGAATTCTCATAGTGGGAACACGTTTTTATTTCTCCATTTGTCATGAATTGTGCTCAACCCTTTTTATTTGCCAAGTTAGCTTTTGCTTCTCAGCTCAGGCTGTGATGGATACTTCCTACACAGAAACCAGCACCAACAGTGACAGCTGAAATACCCAGAATAAAACTATTTGAGGTCAGATGGGCACTTCTGATTAATTAATGGGTCACTTTCTGCACACTCATTTACATTTTCTTGAAAAACTAATCCTGTTGGTTGAGGAAGCCGAGAAAGTAGTTTGGGTCTGTTATCTGTAATCAATCCTTATTTATTCAGCTCAGGATGCTGCCGCTTCACTTGTGCCAGAAATAAGCTCTTTAAGGAGCGTTGTTGCCCTTGGGTCTGGGTTGTAGGTGGCAGCAGGAATAAAGTGGCTGAATCCAGGTCAGCTGTCTTTGAGCATTACTTTAGATTTATTATATTTCTCTCTCTCTCTCTCTCTCCTGCCAGCCAGAGCGTTGTGTGTGTGTCTAATGTCTGCAACTGCACACGCATTAGCAGAAAGTAGCCAAAAGCATGACATCATCCAAAACGTGTTTTTGAAATTAGCAGCGATGCAGAGACCGGGTCACAACAAGCTCCCGGCAAAACACAGGATGTGAGTGTGTGTATGTGTGTGAGCTTTACAGGAAACTTTCATGTTGTCATTGGTTCGTTGGTGTGGTATTTAGATAAATTTGACTGATGTGGATGCATGCAGAGGCTGCATCTGAGTGCACTGCAGGTTTTCATGTTCTGAAGCTGATGCCAACTTCCATCATCATCTTCTAATGCAGCCTTCAGCGTGGCATATTTACAGCAATTTTTTGCCCTCTGCAAAGGAACAGAGGGTTGCTTTGTGTATTTGTGAACCAAACTATATCGGCTAGCCTTATAAGGTTAAGCTAAGCAGATTTGACCAGGAAACATCTAACGATAAAAAAAGATATGAGTCATTGTTTTCCCTCATCTACTGAGAAACACAAAAACATCCTCCTCGCTGCCCTCAACAAGCTCCCTAAGGGGCTGTATTGTGTTTATAATTGTGTGTATGTGTGTGTGTGTCTATGCGTCCTGTAGTCCTAAGGGTAGGTTTGTCTCTAATGAGGTGCTGAGGTATTCACATAGTTTTTTTTCCCAAGAGAGGCCAAAAGCAGCACTGGGTAAACAGCTGGTGCAAGACTCATGGTGTTGAACTGTGGAGGCGTGACTGGTACCATTGCTGTCGAACTAGAGTAACTTGCTTGGAAAAAAAAAGATAAATAATTACCTTCAGTTTTCAATGAATAAGATAAACTCATAATGACTTAGTTTTAAAAAGCAAAAGAGCTTAGTGAATTCCAGTAACAAGATACGATCCACCACAGGGGTTCTATCGGCTAAATAAACCTGTCTTATTATATCTCTGTTATTTATCCTTAACACCTAACATGCCAGCTGTGTAATGGTTTCAGCATTACATCTGGGACTCGGAATCATTAAGCTAGCTGTCAAAGTCTTGATGAATGAGCTGCTAATGCAAGTGCAATTTTCCTCATATGACAGAAGTAAATCCCGGCTCCTGTAACGTACTTTATGTCTTTGGAATCATATCATCATGCTGTTGGTCGAAGTTTAATAATCATAGTTGGAAGTTTTTTCAAAGGAAAAAGAAAAAATGCATTGGCTAAGATTTTGTTAAAATGAATCACTTAAAGGGACGGTTTGTTCAGCTGATATTTGTTTCTTAGTATAAGTAAATGTGTATCTACCAACTTCTTGATTGACTTGAGCTCCGATGTCCACAAGTCTCTCTCTCTCTTCTCTTGCTACATTACTTTATGAATCTTTATATCAACGTCATTTTCATCCTACTTTGGTTATTTTGGAGGTAATTTCAATACATTCCTGAGGGCTTTAAACCCCTGGATGCCTTTGAAGCGCTAGTTTGCTGCTGATGGTCATATTGACATTTTTAAATTGGTATGACAGCATGAATTGATGAATTTATTGGAAAGAAAATTGGTCAGCTGATGATTGCGGCCACAGAAATGTCTAAACTTTAATGGTGAGAAAATGTTCTTCTCCGCTTGATCAGAGGTTATTGATACACCCAAAGGCATCAGTCTTGTTAGAATTGGAACACTATATCAGAGAGTGCATCTTGTAAGAACTGGAACACTACCAGAAGAAAGGGAATCTTGACCTTTTGACCAGCATATGATCGTACATGAATCTGTTCTACCTCGTGAAGATGTGCAAATACATCATTTTTATTTCAACACAAGTATTCATAGAGTTCTTTTTGAAAAGCCTGAAATGCAAAATTTATGGCAGTGAAAGTTTGTAAAGACAATGTTTGCTTGAAGCGCTACTTGAATTTGCCGAACACTCCTTTGAATTTTAACTCGGTTTTTCTGACCTGAAGCTGCTCCAGAGGCAGATTATTCATGAGATAGTCATTATTTATAACTTACAAAGTATCACTATTCAAAATGGCCAACAGATTCCTTTACTAGCATTAAATACTATTCTTCTAAAGCAGTATATGGTTTTGAGTAGTCAAGAGTAAAGCTATAAAGTTGGATCTTAGTTATAATGTGCTCTGTTGTGAAATATAGGCACCGGGTTTACAATTAAACATTTGCTTCCTGCAGGGAACAGAAAACACATAAATCCCCATCTGTCATAACATGAAGATGAACCATGCAACTATAAATGAGCGATCTGATCTCCCATGTTTCCTCTCTGCATTCAAACTGTCCCCACCTGAACCTGAGCAGGTCCTACCAACATTAGTTTCTCTGAACTGTAAAATCCAAGACTTGTACTTGTGGGATTTGCTCCATCCAGCCTGCAGATGCAGTTTTATCTCAGCAGCTGTATGTGAGTGTGTGTGTGTGTGTCTCCAGAGTGCAGTGATTTGTGCTGTCAGCCTGGGTCTCATCCAGACAATTATTCTGGCAGACATAACAAAAGAACCCCCAAGTGCCTGCCAAATTCACACACATGCAGCCTCAATCCTGCAAATAATCAGTCATAGCATTTTGAAATCAAGGACTCAAAGATTTAACTAGTTGGGGGTCTTTGTTTTCTTCTCTAAAAGCTCTGTCTAGACTTTTATTGTACATCATTTAATAAATCCAAGTATAAGAATAATGAATCATTAAACTTTAAAGTAGTTCTTTGTGAAAAGTATCTCAGTTTATTCCATGACCTTTTCAATAAAATCAATGTTGACTTCTGCGTCTTAAGCTAATATTTTCTCTTTTTTCTTAGACTTCTTTGGATTCAAACGCCTCCATCACCCTCCCTTTGTCCTTTTGTGTCAGAAATCACTCCAGGTTTTTGCTTGTGCCCTGGCTGGTGTACATACATCTGGTTTGCATAGGCTCATCTTTTTGATGGGGCTTTAAATCTCAGCCTTCTCTCTTCAGGTTAACTTAATAACTTTGGCGTTGTAAACTTGTAGTTTTTCAGTTGTAAAAAAATAACATTAAAGGGCAAATGCTTTAAAGATGAGCCTCACTAGAAATGTATAATACTTGTTTCTTTTGAAATATGATTGGTTATTCTGAGTTTAACATGCAGGCTGAACGTGCACCCTAAATGTTAGCATTCATGGACTCACCCATCTTGGCTAGTGATGGGGAAGGCTGTTGTTGATTCAGCGTCTAGGATAGGGATGTGAATCTCCACCACTGAGGCCGATTCGATACGTATCTCGATACGCTACTGGCGATACGATACATTAACGATACGGTAAAACCTCTGGCGATACGATTCGATACGATTCATCCCTGCTGACGATTCTTTAATGATTTGAAAACGATTTTCGATTCGATACATTTCATGATGCTATTTTAAACGATTCAACACATTAAAAAGATTTTCCAGCCCACATCTGATTTTTAAATATCAAAATGATCTTCCCTCTCCTCTGTGAAGGATGTATTTGATCCTCTATTGTTTTTGATTAATCAATAAATTCAACATTAAAAGACAATGCACATCATCAGTGATATTTTACATATTATACATAACATTATTGCTACAATACTTGAAATAAGGGGGTTGACACTAGGTTTAGACAGAAAAATAAACCAACAGAATCAGAAAATTATTAGAGTTCATCATTTTTCAATTATTTGGAATTATTATGAAACAGTAAAAATTTGAAAACACTTCTAAATATGGTAATGATCCATATGTGGCAATATTAAAAGCTGTTGTAGCCTAATGTTACTGTTCCTTTAAGAGAATAGTCCAAGTTGAGATGTGAGTTCATCTCAGCTGTTTATTGAACTTTTCTGAACTAAAATGTCATTCTGTCTGTTGTTTAGTTCTGCACAAATGTTACAATAATAAGGAATTATCTTAAATGACCTCACACAAAGCTTTAGTTGTGTAGACAAACAAGAATGCTCGGAAGAATACGCTGCTGCAGAAACCGGTCACACGGACTTTAGAAAGTTTTATTTTGACAAGACAGGAAGCACGTACGTCGGTTAATATTGTCCCACGATGGTTTTTCTAACTGCGGCTGCGCACCACCTGGCCTCCGCTAAAAGAGAAGGACGGTGCGTTCAATGCGCCTCAAAAAACGAGGACATAGCAGGAAAACAATGAAGTAATCGATGTAACCATGGTTTTAACCGATGAGAGGCACGTACGGGAAGATACATTGCGATACAGCCGTCAGTTATAACCGGTGCGCACTGAAGCTACCGGTGCAGTCGCATCGCTAACGTCATGAACGAACCACCGGTTCAGATCGGTGAATCTCTCCATCCCTAGTCTAGGAGAGAGCAGAGTGCATCTCAGCTAGTAGAAGCTAACCATTAGCATTAGCAACTCCTCAACATGGCAGAACTCCTTCAGGCTTGTGTTGTTTGCGGAAATAAAACTTTGCAGAACAAATGGAGGCAATGGAAAATTCACGTTGCTGTTAGCCAATCAGAAGTGAGATGTTTGTTTTTAATGTAATTTTTGCTAATTCATGGATGGTCTGATTGTTAATCCTTCCTTTCACTGGCACTGACTTTCTTTGCAGTTCGCTGACACAGAGAATAATAGTTTCTGAAATTCGACCCATACCCAACAAGGACATAGCTGGCCTGTCAGAAGATCTGTCTGTTCCTTTTTTTCTTTCTGTCATGGAATGACAGCTGGAAGGTTGATTGATGGAGAGCTGATAAGAAATAAGTATGCCTCTGTTCTCAGGAGTTTGTACTGTGTGTGTGTGTGTGTGTGTGTGTGTTCAAACAAATACACGGAAGTCAGAGTAAATATTTTCATGATCACTACGGAAAGACTCTGGAAAGTGGGTCAGAACATTATTTAGAGATCAAAGTGTGAAAGAAAGCAGTGGCAAAAGGTAACTATGTCAAAATATTAATGCTTTTTAATTTATTTTAGCATTTGAAAATACAGCTCTGAGAAAATTGTTTTTTCTTCACTTTTTGATTTTTTAATGATTCAGACCGACAAACAAATTTTAATATCAGTTAAAAAAATATGGGTTGAGGAGACGTAAGTAGAACTTTCTCATATTAAATGACATTCTAAGAGCTACTGACTCAGGTTCTAATGTTTTACTTCTACTCCTTAACCTCTCAGCTTCATTTGACACTGTTGATCACTCCACCCTGACTCAACGTCTTATATTATGGACTAGATTGGTTTAAGTCATATCTAGTGGACAGAAGTTTTCAGTCTGCCTCAATAATTGTTCCTCAATGCCAGTTTCTCTTTCTTGTGGGGTTCCTCAGGGTTCAATACTGAGACCCCTCCTTTTTTCAACCTACATCCTCCCCTTGGGCTTTATTCTGAAAAAGCATGCAGTAAATGACCACATCTATGCAGATGATTGTCTAATCTACCTTTCCATAAATCCTGAGGCATCCATTCTCTTTTCTGGACTGTCTCTCTAAGGTTAAAAACTGGCTGGCACGTAATTTCCTACTGAATGAAGGAAAAACTGAAGCTGTTATTTTTTCTCCTAAAAACCACACCACACCTTATCTGGATCTTACTCCACTCTCTGTTTCTCTCAAATCATGTGTGACTAGTCTGGGTGTTAAGCTTGATTCTGACCTTTCCATGTCTCCTCAGGTTAATGCAACCATTAAATCTTGTTTCTTTCATCTCCGTCGCATAACCTGGCTTAAACACATTCTTAACAGATCTCACCTGGAATCTGTAAGTCATCTATTAATAAAGGTCCAACATTAACTTTCTTATCAAACCAGTTTGCTTTAGTAGCAAGTCAACGTTTATTTGTGTAGAACATACCAAAGCTGGATGAAAGAGGCTGATTGTTATTGGTCACTGGCTGGTAACTAATTGTTGATCTTTCAGTGATGTCATTTATCTGATTCTGTTGAAAAGCAGGTCATTTTCCAAACTTCCACCTATCACTACTGTGTACGCCCATTAATGTGGCAGCAGCTGCTCTGACATGTGCTGAGATGAAAGTGATAAATAAATCATACTTAGTCAGACTGAGCTGGAATGCTGTAGCAATGATCAGAGAAAATACTGACTCATTCAGTTGACTTTAGACTATTATTGAGCTACTGTTTCACACTTTTGAATCTCAGTCAGGGCTCCCATGTCCACAAGTCTCTCTGACTTGTTTCTATTCAGTGTGTGGCTGCAGACCTCCCAATGTTTGCGTTCTCAGAAAGTGTGTGTACCTGTGCGTAAAGATTAGGCTTGTCCAAACCTGTCCTAGCTCCCCGGGGGTATGTTTGTGGTTCGTATTTTGGCCCTCTTGTTCACAAAGAGCTACTTCCTGTGGAAGGCCCCTTGGCTCTTTGCTGTAACCCTTCTGACACACACACACACACACACACGCACGCACGCACACACGCACACACACACACACACACACGCACACACACACACACACACGCACACACACACACACACACGCACACACACACACACACACACACACATCCACGTACACACCATGCAAACTTTACTAGAGAAACTATAATACAGAATGTCTTTCTGTTTATTTTCTGCTGCTCACACACATGGGCAAGGAGATAATTCATGGTATGAGATCGGAGGGTGTGACTGGTACAGCTTTTGCTGATTTAGTGATTCCTGGTGAAGGTCAGAGAAGTTTTTTTTAATAGATAAGGAAACTAAGGTGAGGACAAGTTGGGAGGATGGGAAGAAGTTGCAAAAAAACTAATCTGGCCAAGAAGATACAAGAAACTCTCTCCATTGCATTTTATTTGCTCTACATTTAAAGCATCCACACTGACATAATAGTAAAATCCAGGGAAGGAAAGTATATGACACAGTGACTGGATAGGAATTTCACTGCACAAACTCATAAGTCCTGTGTTAATAATGAATATTTTCTAGTTTTGGCTCTAGTATATATATAGAATGGAATGCTAGAATAAAAAAGGCACTGTTCTGTTAGTCTCAGCATTTTCTCCACCTTGTTGACATTAACCTGTAAGCTGAATCCCTCACATATTTTCAGCTGGCTCGCCAATAAAACGTGCCCAGAAGGAATAAAAGAAAATGCGTCGCTTCCATTAAATCACTGCTCAGAATGTGCGTTCACTTGTGAATCATCTTTTTATCGGTAACATGTGTCAGAGAGGCATGTGTAGACATCCTTCAAAGGCACCAACATGCTTATTTTTTTGCATGGAGGTGTTGCAAACACCAGATGAGTTTGTTTACATGCTAGGTATCAATCTGGGAGGCGACCATTTACAAAGATGCACATACAGATATTTAAAGTGAGTACAGCAAGGCAGAAAAACTCTGAATAGACCTGTTTGTATGAATTTAATTGTTTGATCCTGCAAGAGTCCCATTTCTAAGTGTCCCACACTTTAAGTGCTGCTTGCCAGGAAGTGTCATTTCCTGCTCAAGATCCTGAGTCAGCTGCATCCAGCTGTTGCACATGTGTTTCTGTAGAAAACTGGAGAGAGGCGAGACATTTCAGGTGTTTTATGTGCAAAAACAGCCCCCATCCCTACCTTGCTTGTCTCCAATAATCCTCTCCTGTTTTTGTAGTTTCTCTTAAAATAATTATTATTTTTATCAATCTGAAGTCTTTCTACTAAAATCATGCCTATCCCTAACCCTGATCAAATTTCTGTGCCCAAACATTTGCTGGTAAGAACTTTTGTCATAAATTCTGAAAATCCTACATTTTGTTTATCTGAAATAACTTGTTCTCGAAATAAAGAGAGGTTTGACTGCAGAAAACTAAAACTACAGGTTTGCTGCAAGATGTGCCAACCTCCCTGTCAGGGTCAGTTAGTTCCTGGTATTTTCTTCATACTGGTATTTACATAATGCTTGATATCTTTAGGTTGTCAGAGCCACGTCGGCATTTCTTCAAGCTCATATTAGCTAAATGCCCAAATTAGGAAGCATTTCAACTAAAAGATTGGTAGATCTGTAGGTCAAGAAATTAGATTTTGCAGCACTAGAATGAACAGGGCATCATACTTAAAGGAACTAAAGGTGTCATTATTATGTCTGAAGACACAACATTGATCCCAAACCTTTTTTTTTTTACATCGTAGACTGATTTTGTACAAGGCAGCTTTACCACAGCCTGTTTGGGGATACCACATGATTCCCTGACCAGTGGTCCTTGGCCTGGTGTATGGGGACCCCTGCAATATGTGGTGTTTTATAAAAATGATACATGTGACTTAGTTGCAAAAAGATACATTTAATGATTTTGTTTTTAAGAAATATTGATGTTAATTATTCATCAAAAAAGGTTTCATATATTTTTGCAGGCATGCCAGTCTTCCGCTGCTCTGTAGGGTTTAAATTTCAGGCATTTATTCAAGGCCACCTTTTAAAAAAATAGTTGGATGCACGCTGTATGTAAGAACTTCATATCTCAGCATGCCATGCACTTAGTGTAAGTTTAAGATGCTGGCAAATTAACAACTGTGGTCCCAGATTCTCTTATTTTATATTTTAAAGCATTTTTATAAATCTATACTTGTTTTAAACACATGTACAATGCCTGCTCTGTGTACAGATTAGCATTTTTGTTTTAGATGGTTAAGCTTGTTTATCTTCAATTTCCCCAGGAACGTAACTACATTTTACTTTGATTGAGATTGCTTTTATATGCCCTCTTGGTAACTGACACGAACAACATTAAGCTTCTCCTAAGCCGCCTACAGCATACAATAGGGCATAATTGTTTCTGGTGTCGCTCATAATGCAAATTTAATTTCATGCTATATCCAATGGGGCCTTGTTTTCTTTCTCTGACAATCTATATATAGACTTAAACAATTCAATTGCCTTAAGTAGTCACACCACATCTTCTCTGACATTTTGCACCGCCAGTTAGAGGTTTGACTCAGTATTTGCTGAGTTTTGCAGAAGTACATAATACAGAAAAATAAAATATCACAACCATGAAAGGTAAATCTCTTGGGTCACAATGTTGGCTTTGAGTAAAATCCACCACAGCATAAAATATTGATTAGTCCTCAGACCATATTCTTTCTGTGGTAGTATACGCAGGAAAAAAATACAGCTATTGTCAAAGTTTGATATCTGTCCTTATTGATTTGTTTTCTCTTTTTCTGCCCCCCCCTTCTTGGCTTGCAGGTGGTGTCCTTATGTCAGATGTGCGGACTCCTTCTCACACATGGCTGACAGCCTGAGACGGAAGGGGTGGAATAGAGTATCATAGCAAGGGAGCTCTCTGGGCACGCTCATAAAGAAAAAGAGACAGCCTGTGGTCAGTCCCCTGCTATTCTGCAGCTGTGTTGAAGTCGGCAAATGTTCTTCAGCCTTGCAAGGAAAAGGTTCTTTCCGCTTCTTGTGAGTCAGTGGATGAGTCCAGGCCAGAGCAATGTAAAGCCTGTACTGACCTCGGATTAGGCCCCTGGGGCTCTTCTGTGGAGGTATTTGTGATAACTCTGCTGGATCTTTTGCTGTCACCATCCGCCATGGTTGTCATTAGTGGCTAATGAGCTGCTGCTAGAGAGGAAAGAGAGAATGTGCCTGTGGAGAGAGGCGGAACTGTACAGCTGTTATTAAGAGGCCCAGCAATCTCAAACAAGGAATTGTTTGCCTTACCAAAAGACTGTAATCCTTTGAAACCACTTGCTTTGAAACGATGAAACATTTTCATCTTAGAAAATTATTTGTCTTAATCTAGTTTTTAATGACAAATATTTTGTTTTCAGTGTTATATGCCATATGAAAATGTAACCAATCAGATCAAAGACAAAATTTCAACAAAGTTATTCAGTATTTTAACATAAACAGTTTCTCTTTGTTAACTGAAGAAGTTTAAAGAAAAACAATTGGATATAATATCCTGTTAAACATCTATTGTATTCATTTTGTAATTGGATATTACTTAGAAAATCTTATGTCCTAAAAAATTGGTCTCCATGGCAGCAGCCTATCGTGTAGTTGTGAGCAGTGTTAGCTGCTACAATAGCGTGGTGGTGGATCGACGCACTCACTCCCAAGCTGTGCACTACTGCTCCGGGCCATGTGGGGCGCTGTCTCAAGGCTTAGACTGCACTGTGGCGCACCGTGGCACTTGCTCAGAGCTTCTTATTGCCCCTGATCCTTTATACAATGACTTCAACAGCTCACCCCTACACTCCCGTAATATCATCACTCAGCAACTTCCTAACCATGGTAAACTTTGTGCCACCATAGATACGATTCACAATGGTTGTCTAGAAAGAGCAGGCAGCAGTTGCAATTTGTCTTCAGGGGAAGACAGCCCAACATGGCGTGGTAAAAAGAACCCCAGTTATGGAGGATCAGCTGGGAACTTGAGCTCCTCTGGGAGTCTAAAGGACATAACAGAAGAGGCTATTAACCTAGCCAGTGGCAAACTCAAAGAATTTTCTTTTGACAAGCTCCGCCTGTCCTCCTCTAGTCATGTCACCCTCCGCAAAGGTCGTAAGGTCCGCCCTGACTCTTTTAGCCGTCGCTCCACTGACCTGGACATCATCTATGGCCACTTTAGCTCCAGTCTCACAACAAACACAACAACTAGTATGACAAATGGCATGGTTACTTCTAACGATGAGAACGTGCCACCAGTTGTGTTTGGGAAAGGAACAGGAATAGAGGAAGCTAAGCTAAAGGGCAGCTCAGGCACTCTGTCAGCCAACACCAAAATAGGTGGTGGCTCAACAAGCAGCCTCTCAAGTTTTGGGTCATTGAACCAGAGTCTGAACACTGTGGCCTCCCTTTATCGCAGTACCCTGGGAGAGGAAAATCTGTTTGCCCGATTGCTAGAGAAGACACGAGCAGAGGCAGCCACTGGGGCTGCAGGGGGGGAGGACATTCGTGCCTGCCTTGACATACTGCTTAAATGTTCTGAAGACCTAAAGAAATGCACTGACATCATCAAGCAGTGCATCAGACGCAAAGCTGGTGGAGGCCCAGAGGATGGAGGGGCAAGTCCTGATAGTGTTTATCGGGCTGTGATGACCAGACTCAGTACCTATCTGAAGAGACTACCTTTGGAACTGGAAGGAATTGGAACTTTGGAAGGTAGTGGACAGAGTGCACCTGGAAGTGGACACAGTGATCTGGCTGAATTGGTTAACACCCTTCACTCCATCCAGCAAGGACCCTTTTCACCAATCTTTGGCAATGAGCAACCTCCTCGTTATGAAGATGTTGTGCACTCACCTCCAATCCATAAGACTATTTCTCACACTTCACCCTCTATTCCTTCCTCAGTCTCATCTTCTTCCACGTGTTCAAAATTAGATTCCATCCATACAAAACCTGTTCAGAGTTCAGCTCAGCCAAATGGTCCTTCACTCACCAATGGACTACAGCATTCACATGCTTCTTTAACTCAACACAGTTTGTCTCCACCTTCCTCTACTTGTAGTTCCTCTCCAACACACTCCCCCTCCTCACTTCGTAATTCTCCAACTTCACCATACACACACACTCCACCAGCCTCCCCCATGGAAGCTCTGTATATTGAGGAAGAGGAGACTGAAATGGGAAAGACTCCAGATCATGTCTCATTGCAAACACACACTCCAACTAGAGGGGTGAACAGTATGCAGAACAAAAATGGGACTATGTTGGGGCAACAACTGCACCTATCCCAATCCAACGCACTTCAAAATTCTTCGAATAATTTGCCAGCCAGCTCTGGTTACATTCCTGCTTGGCCTCCTGCTGCTTCACTACCAGTCTCAACGTCCAAAGCTTCTTCACACCGGAATGATGACATTGACAAGCTGTTGATGGACTTGGAGAATCTGTCCCAAAGTATGAGCCATCCTAGGAACATGGAGCCTCCACTTCCAGCTAAGACCAGGAAGCGAGTGGTAGGCCAAGGGAACATCTCTAATGAGACGGTAACTCAGCCCAAAATGACCCAGTTTCAAGTACAAAAGCCAACAAGCTACCAAACCATGAATGGTCTTAGCTCCAGCAAGACCCAATCTCTCACTCCTCCCCAGGGAGATGACAGTGAAACTGGAGATGAGGAGGATGGGGCACTTTTGTTAAGAATTCTTGAGAGCATTGAGAGCTTTGCCCAAGAGTTGGTGGATTCTGGGGCAGGGAGTACAGGAAGTGCTGAGAGGAAATGTGGAAAGGAGCAGGAAGTGATGAGACTCTTGCAGGACACACTGGTCACTACTGGCAGGGTTGAAACCACTGAGAGCACAAACCCATCAGTTGCTTCAACCACTCCCTCCACACACACAGTTGTAGTCCCGGCTATCCCAACAAAACAAACCCAGGAAAATACAACTGTGGTTTCACCTCCACCTACACATGTTCCTTCAGTATTGGAACTTGAGTGTAATACGGAAGAATCTGCACCCAATACTACGCCAGAAGCTTGTGAAGTTTTTCCAACACCTACACCAGTGCTTGATGAAGTTACAGAAGCTTCTGCAGGTGACTCCACGCCTGCTCTGGAAGCACCTCTACCTCTAGGCTTCCATAGGTCCTGTCATGTGAATGGACCTACATCTGCATCAGCTGCAGCAGAACCCGAAGGTCCGGCTCCTTTGATCCTGCCAACTGCAGAAGCCATAAGAGATGCTGCCATTGCTGTTGGTGAACCTTCAACTATGGGAGAATCTGGTTCAACACTTCTCATCCAACAAACTCCAGAGGTGATCAGAGTAAGTAACACATGACACTGATTGCACAATAAATAAGGACATTTATTGAAATCTAGAATTGTTTAGTATAGAAGGTGCATAATGACCCATGTATGGACACATTATATGTATTTTAAATTCAATAAGAGTTTTTATTTCTCCGTTGTTAGTTGATGCACTTACAGGGATATTCCACCCAAAAGTCAAATTTTGTCTGTTGCCATATTCCCCATAGTTAGACAAGTAGGAAAAAATGTTTACTTTGGGGTGGAATATCCCCTTAAAGCCACATCATAAAAGGTCTTGTAGTTGGTCATAATCAATAAGATGTCAGTATTGGTGTGAGAAGAGTTTGGAGGCAGCATGAATACCTTATATCCAGGACTCCCTTGGAAAAGAGGTTTTGAATCTCAATGGGACTTTTCCTGGTTAAATTAAGGTTAAAGCAACATTCCGCAAGTTTTACACCTTAAAATTATGCTTTTTTGTAAAGTTTTTGCGTCATACTATTATCTATTATGTTCATTTTCATACCTGTGATAGTGTTGGGGGGTCCCACGTCTGTTTACTGCGCTATACAGTTTTTGTGTATCGGGTAGCAACGGAAGTACTCACTGGGTGTCGTTTTACGGCAGAATATGGCAAGCTAAAGGGATAAAAAAGCACGCGTTCTAAATGCGCGTTATGTCCGCCAAAATGCGCGTCTTGAACGCGCGTTTTGACGCCAAAGGGAGCAAAAACCCATGTGTTCTAAAAGCAAGCATTATGTCCGCCAAAACGCACGTCTTGAACGAGCGTTTTGGCGGACATAATGCAAGTTTAGAACGCGCATTTTTTTTATCCCTTTGGCTTGCCATAATTGTATAACATAGACTCACTGTAGCAGCAGCAGATTCACCAAAGAAAGCTAGAAATCCCTTATCAGAGGAATCTAGGAAAAGAAAAGAAGAACGTGATAGAGCAAGAGCAAAGACCAGAGTTATTATTGGGCCGTCTTTTCCTCGCTGGAGAGCTCTTTTAGAAAGAACGGCATGAACTACGGAGTCTAACCTAGCCGTGCTGCTAATGGATAGGTAAGTAATAAATGATTTCACCAGGGTTATTGTGTTTGGTCGGGCATCAAGTTGTTATACAGTCCTGATAAAACTAGTTATTCAATGTGTGGAGGTGGAAAAGTTTGTTTTCGTTGTTTTGCCTGACATTAGGAATGTAAACATGCCTCTTATGCCCGAGAGAGAGATTTAATGTTACGACAGTGACGTTACGCAGCAAGCATCTAGAGGGCGACAGAGAACATATAACTGCAAAGTTGCGGAATGCTGCTTTAAATTAAAATATGAGTACATTTAACTATTCATAAGCAGTTTTAGTTGGGTCGAGTTGAGGCTGCTAGCAGAAAGAAGTGTTTCCATTTGGGGAATGTAACTTGTCTTGAAACACCCAGATGAATGGCGAAAAGCAAGATTTTGTAGCCAAACATTACACTGCACTTCACCAGTTAGTGGTTATAATGATATGGCTAATATACATGGAGATAATCAGTTTTTCTTTGCTTTCAGTTTCTATTGCAAAACATGGCAAGGATTTTAGTGCTATAGTAGGTTTGATGCTGCGCTAACTGATGGGGATGTGATGATTACTGTAATTAAGTGTGATGAACAAGCTGCTTCAGTTTCTGGGCTTTAACAAGAAGGTCTGGGGCTCTGAATAGTGGAATAGAACAGCTTATTGTGTTAGGAGAGGCTCTTTGTTGACTTTTCCTGCTTGTTTTTTGTTGTGTGAGAGAGAGAGAGAGAGAGAGAGAGAGAGAGAGAGAGAGAGAGAGAGAGAGAGAGAGAGAGAGAGAGAGAGAGAGAGAGAGGGTGTGTGTGCACGACTTGCACGTATGTGTGTGTTTGTTTTGCTCTCCTCTTGGGAATGTTTAAAAGTAATTCAGGGTTGTGAAGGAGGGAACGAGGGAACTGGAGCATATGTTTAGTGTGTGTGTGTGTGTGTGTGTGTGTGGACGAACTGATTGTTTTGTCAGAAAGTATACTTACCTCCACCTGCTTCTGTTGTTGGATTTTAACAGCATATTGTGAATTTATGTAATCATGCACGACATATGACCACAGCAACTCACTGCCTCTGAATCTCAAATTGTTTGCCTTGTCAGATTTTCCTCTCACGGTTTGATTATTTTTGCCTTTTCTGCTATGCTTTAATTAATTTTTTCTTCTCAACACACTCCCACTGCTATTTGTAAGTGTTTATTTACTGAGCTCTGTAACCTTATGCCCTGCTGAGATGTAGGGCACCTACTTACGAGGTTACCATGGCAGCTAGCAAAGTCAGAGCTGAACATCCAGCAGACACACACATCATTATATGCTCTCATTCGTCCTCCATCATCCATCTGGCCAACCATTCCTTCTTCCCCTTCCACATGTGTGTGTTTCTGTTTCCCTACTCCTACAGGTGTTGCAATCTCCTATCAATGTTTTTATTCTTTCTTGATTATTGGGCCACCTTTGTTGGTCTTTTAAGCGCCCCTCTCTCACCTGTAGCCAAAGAACAATCCCATGTTTACCACAACTTCCATTCCCACCCTCTGATTGGTTGCTGTGATATTTTGGGAGAGTTCAGTAACAGTTGTTGCTGTGTGCTGGGCAGAGAAACCTAATGAGACATGCTCATTGGAGCACAGCAGGAGGGGGGGATGGAGGGTTGGGCAGTTGGCACACCAAGTGTTAATGGTATCGTTACCCTACAACCCCCTCCAACACTGGCAGAACTAGGTGCGAGGGAGGCCTAAATCTGTCTACCCCTCCGTACTATGGCATCCCGCTAACAGACTCACTGTCGCCACAGCGTAAATGGACCTGTGTGTGAGCGAGGATATGGACGTTTTACACAAGCTTCCAGGTGTTCATCTGTGTGTGCATTTACATATGGGTTCATGCATGTGTGTGTACATGCACACAAGTTAGACAAAGAAGTCCCAGTTGCTAGGGGTATGTTTAGATATGAAGGTCTCTGTGTGTATTCATGTGTGTGTATGTGTATGTGTGTGTGTGTGTGGTGTGTGTGTTGGCCCGTGGGTAAGTTGACCCAGTGCTACTGTAGGTCACAGCTGAGTTTGGGAATAGCTCTTAGACACACAACACCGATACTGGCACAGTGGGAATTATGCTAATATTCCTCAGTGCAATCCGCTTCTCCCTGCCTCAGCTGGACATTAAACTGTCAGTCAAACTGTAAACAAGCTAACCTCCACCCCATCCATAAAGTACAAGCTAGCAAATGCTCTTCCAGTGTTGGACTGAACAGCTTACACTCCATCTCGGGCACTTTGATGGGAAGTTCTGTCAAGGCCTCAGAGATGACAGCAGCTAAAATCAGCCCCATCTTCTGCTCTCAACATGTTTAATGTTGGTTTTGCTGCAGACACACTAATAGAGGGCTTTTTGTACCTGCTAGAGAGTAGCCATTTATCACCTTGACAACGAGGATGCCAGCTGATTTAAAACAAAAGCCAAGGCTGCATCAGTCAGACTCAAGAGCATGGAAGTGCATGGTACATCATCCAGTCAACAGCCTTCTTCCTCTACCTCCCAGTTTATTTTAAGGAGATATAAGGAGCCCAAGTTTGACATGTATGTTTTGTTTCAGCCTTGCCAATGATGACATGATTTATAAACACATGTACACACTTGGCTGTATCGAGAGCTGTCACGCCTGATGGCTCCATTAACCCTAAAGATGATCTGAGTGTTTTTGCTGAATGCCTGGGATGTGTTGCTGAACCAAAATAGCTCCCGTCAGTGAAATCTATTCTTTTTAGGTATGTTGAAGATTTATTCCCCCCAGAAGAAACCTGGTGAACAAGTAAACCTTAGATGCTATACCAGGGTCCTCAATTGAATTAGAGCATCCAATGCTGAGAAAAGTTTTGATTCTTGGTTTAAAACAGAAAACACACATTAATACCATGGTTTTGGTTTTAAAGGAGACCGCTGATTTTAAGAAAAGTCTTATCTGTTCATTTTGAACTTGGTCAAAAGTGCCTCCAATTTTGAAATTAATGCATCATGAAGTTTACAGGAAGAGAAAATAAAATGTTTGATCATTTTAATTATTGTTACAAGTAACTGTCAAATAAAACTTTGTGCCAATCTCAATCAACTTGAATAGTTTAAACCCATTGGCCAGTTCTTTATGATAAGATCAAGTAACAATCTTGTCACAATGCAATGCTTTGTAGATGTATCACACCCTAAATGGTCCAGAAGGGCCACAGTAAAGTGTTGGAGGTGTTTATTTGTCCCCCATAATCACCAGAAACCAATCTGAAGACATCTGCTCTGGTGGAAAGTAATCTACAGAAACCCAATCCCCTACAATACACTGGACCCATTGATGTGTTTCTAATGTCTTCATTCCAGATGCCACATAACTCTCCAAGATGTTTTTGTTCATGTTCTACTTAAGGGCTGTCCATGATTTTTACTTTCATTTTAATTTTATGCTAAATAGGACCACAAACCTCCAATGACATTGACTATAAAGGCAAACTTGTGACCAGCATTCATAAACACGACTAAGAAACTTGTAAACAATGGACCCATCAAATTAATAGAATTTGATGCTTTTATTTTATTGTTATGAAATCTTTCAATGTCTCGTATCTACAATGATTTACAGATCTTTTTTTTTTTTTACAAAAGCAAAATTAATGAATTTACAATAGAGTAAACGCACGCTTCCACTTCCATAAGCGAATGTCTAACACTATTGGCTAATGCTGAGCGATGCCCAATTCAAATTGCATGGGGCTCTACAGGATGGGGGATTTATTGCCTACATTATATCACAGTACAGGGTAAGACTATAATGTTATCATACATAATTCCTGAAAGGAGGAAACTTTGGATTGCTGCTTTAAGACAGAAAATTTGTAACATTTTTGGCTCAAAGAGAATTTAAAAAAATAATAAAAAGAAGGGAATAACGGGAGAAGCGGAAAGATGGATGAATCATTGGCAGCTGCAACAAAAGGAGGAAGGTTGTTTTATTTTAAATAGGTTTCTTGACGTATTAGAAAAGAAGAAAAGCAGACCAAAAAGAGGACGCACATGAGTTGAAGACAGTGCCAGTGGGGAGGAAGGTCATGTCAGTGAGGCCTGCAGCGTACAGTTGTTGACTTTGGGTCGACAGAGGATGACATCATTCCTCGGCTGATTCCACAGGAAATAGGGTCACAGCAGGAACCTTGGCCAAGCGTGGAAAGTTGCCCGTTTCAACTTAGGTGCAAACACACACACACACACACACACACACACACACACACACACACACACACACACACACACACACACACACACACACACACACACACACATCACATATGTTGAGTTCAGGCAGGGGGATGGGTGTTTCTGGGTGTGGGATGAGGTTTCCAGTACATTTATGCTATCAAGGTTAGCCCAGACAGTGGAACATTCACTCCCTCCCCTCCTTACTTTTGGAAACACAAATGATCAAATGATCACACTTGTGCTTTGTGGAGTTCATTAACTCTACACACTTTAGTGGGTGAAATACACACACAGGCACAAAGTACATTTGAGCTACATCATAATTCTCCACTCCCAGTGCAAGCCTGGATATCATCCAACCTTTGTTCCCGGCGCGCTGTGCTCCTCCAGAGTGTGCAAATACACACACTGACTTTTTTATGTGCACACGTTTTCATCTGAAAAGTTTTCAGCTCAGTGGGAGTCACAACTCTGCAACTCTCTGAGCTTCCCTTGGGTCTCCATGGAAACCACCACTACATGTTTATAAGCAGAAGGTAGACGGTACCCCCAAATATCAGTTGTGCAATGTGATTGGCTCATGGGTACTCCCGCACAGACTCCTGGCACCAGCAGAGATCAGATGGAGGCTGAAAGTTTTTAACTTTTTTTTAATCTACTTTGTTGTTGTGGGTGTGGTAGACGTGTGTGTGTGTGTGTGTGTGTGTGTGTCTCTGTTTCCATGTGAAAGAGTTTGCAAATGTTCCAGAACTCCATGATTGTGTAGAGGTTTGGGTGTCACCCTCCCCCCACCCATCTCCTTCCACTTTCTTTCTCCACTCAAACCGAGCCAGGGGGTTTTTCTTCAGAAATCTCCCTGGGTGATTACATCCGCACGTCATCAACACGTCAGGATTTATTTGCAGGAAAATTTCAGCAGATGTTTTCCATCATACAGACTTCTCACTCTTCCAGCCAAGGGAATTTATTTTATATGAAGACAGCAGAGAGCTGGAAAGCTCAAAAGCACCAAGTAGCATCATCATCATCATCATCATGTTGGATTCATTCTCACCTGTGAGACTTGCAGTAACAAGCAGTGATCTTCTGCCCTCTAGTGACTCTCAGGTGTTACTG
>SSNS01000124.1:1422781-1487781 GCA_006937985.1 Aphyosemion australe
TTTCTGATACAGCTGTGTTAATAAAAAACGTAAACGCATGGGTAAAAGGAAGATTTTGACCATGAGATGGTGAGAAAATAGTTTCATACGCGAGCATGGAGGTGAGAGGAGGCTTGAGAGAAGACAGTGTGTGTGTGTGTGTGTGTGGGATTGGTATGCGACCTTGGCTTTAGTTTAGAGTCCAGTTGTTCCAAAGAATTCAGCGGGGTGCACACGGAGCTGAGAGGAGTTACCCAAAAAAACATAAGGTGACTCATTTATTTATCTGGGAAATTTTTTACAGAAACGGTCCAGAACGTTTTCTATCTCCACTGTGAGAGATGTGGCTCAAAATGCTGTGTTTTTATTTTGAACCTAAGATTAAATTTATGCAAAGGAATTTGGAGCAGTACATTTAGAGAAAAGTTTAAAAAATTAGAAGAAAATGGAATACTCTATAATCGTTGAAAGAGTTGGATCTTCATTTTCATTCTTAGTTGCTGAAATGTTTAATCTAAGAGTAAATTTGGTATCCTTCTGTTATTTAGCCGCTCTAATGGAGACGGCGCAACACTAGAGGACAGTAAATTCTTCGTTTATTTTGCTCAGAAAGACAAATCTTCATGGAATCTGTTTCTGTCACCGTCAAGGAAATCTGACAGTTCCCATCCTGCTTCAGCAACCTCATTCTGCTCAACATCTCTGCAGCTTGAAATTAGATCCTGAAAGATTTCATTTTCATTGAAGCTGTAGATCGATATTGTTGATCACCAAATTGGGTCTCGTCTGGTTTGACTAAAGCCTCGACAACCAGGTGCTGATGTGCTTTCTTCTTTACTCTATATCTGAAATTATAAATGTAAAAATGTCAAATCCGTCTACATTCCTTCTTCAAAGAATTCCTCTGCAACCTCAAGTTTATTTTGCACTTCTCATCAGATTCTTCAGGGAAGGAAAAAGTCTTGAAAGCTTTAAAGTTTAGCAGATGGAAAGTATCTAACAGAAGAAACAAACTTTTGGTGAACGATCAGCTGGAATAAAAGAGGCTGTGCAGCATCTCATACAAGGAAAGTTCTTTGTTTGAAAGAAAAACACATTTTTATGCATTTCACAAATTATTTAATCTATTTTGCAAACAATTAAAGTTAACCAAATGATTCTTAGAGAAAAAATAAAGGTGTGGTTCACTCGTTTAATCAATGCATTTGCAGTGGTCTCTGGTAGGAATGAATGCCTTGCAAGCTGTACTCAGGGCAAAAAAACCCCAGAGATGCTTGGATCAGCAACGATGAATCTGCTGCTGCAGAGAGTGGCAGAACACGGCAGGATTTGGAGTCCTACTTCCTGATATTTGAACATCTTGCCTTGGATTGGATAACAGCAACGCGACGCTACCACTGACTTACAACATGGATGTTTTATCTCCACAAATAACACAAGCCTGGAGGAGTTTTTCTGTGCGGTGGTGTTGCTAATGCTAACAGTTAGCCCCACTAGTTGGGATGTTGTCTGCTGATTCCATCAAACCAATCCTGTCTTGAGAGAGATACATCATATGATCTAGAATTCCTGAAGAAGTCTGCCAGGTAGGAATCGTTTTTGACAGGAAAGTTAGAAGAAAAACATTAAATTTATAACTTCAACAATGTCTGCATGTCCTGTTTATTTAGAGAACAAAAAGTTTTAATTGCTTTTACCATTTTCCTGTCTTTAGATAGTTGAACATGTTCATACAATTCACTAAATCTGTAATTATTTAGTAGACTTTATGTATTTTGGAAGCTTGCAAAAATTTAACAAAAAATTAGCTTCAAAAGTAGGAAGCTGTAATTTCCTGCAGTTCTGAATTAATCTTTTTTCTATTATTCTCAATTAATAACAATTCTTAGTAGATTTATCTCAAGTTAACGGCTACAGTCGGGGATCATAGCATTTTGGGAATGCTCCGATCTCATCCCGTGGAAAAAACACTATAATGACAGGTGCTTTTCTCGCTAATTCAACAATACATCTCAGATTTCATCCATGAAATGATTGCATCTCACTCATCCCACCCACTCACGCGCAGCCGCGGCTGAAGCTTCCCGTCTCCCGTTAACTCGTTTCCATCATTTGGAGTTGTAACTTCCCGCTGGCTAACTTTAGTTCCAGGCAGGAACTGTGGAGGACTCAGATCCTGCAGAACACTACACACCGAAATGCAACATGTTGCACCCCCCTCCCACTCACCACCCAAATGCTTAGACAGACAGTTTGAGATGTGTGCGTGCGTGCGCGTGCGTGTGTGTTGCCAGACCTCGACATGGCTCATGTTTCTCAGTGCAGTTTGTCAGAGCCCAGCTTGGAGCAGCAGGCACCACTGAGGCTGAACCAAATGCCTACATCCAGGGCTGATATGGGGACACCCAGCTGGTTTGTTCCCCTGAGAGAAACTGCGGTTTGGGATCGCATTTGGCCATAAAACAGCATGGTGCCATGTTTCTGTCTCCTCTCTTGCATCGCTGCACAACACTTCTGAGGAATATCTCTTTGCACACATCTACAAGTGGATTATTGCTCTCCTGGATACTTTGAAATCGATCTGGATAAGTGGAGGTCTTAGCAGAAACGTTTAGTGAATGTGAGTTATTGCTGACGGACGTGTTTGCAGGTTCACCTGGACATGTGGAGTCAAATATTGCTTTCCTGAGGTACTTTTGTTGTTTTTAGTCTCCAAAAACCCAAGCTGGTTGAGTAGAGATCTAAAACACTTCCCTGCTGTAGTTTCTTTGGTCTCTGAGCGAACTCGGTGTCGCCGTGTCTGTAGCTGCGTCGCTGGCCGTATCTTGTGGAGGGCTACAAGTGTCGGCCTCCACCATGATGATCAAGGAGACGTCGTTACGGCGGGACCCCGACCTGAGGGGGGAGCTGGCTTTTCTGGCCAGGGGGTGTGACTTTGTTCTCCCCTCTCGCTTTAAGAAGAGACTCAAGTCTTTCCAGCAGCAACAGGTCAGTCGGTTCAACATGCAGGAGCGAGTGTGCATGTGTAAGGAGAACTCACACTATTTCTGTAAACACTAAACCAGGAAAAGTACCGACATTTTTAAAAATGATCTGTAAAAATGTACGGCTGGTGACTACACTGGAAGTTTTTCTGCCACTCTTATACAAACAGAGGTACATACCATGGACGGCAAACTATTTTGAGTGTGATATTGGCAGGATATTTATAGCATCCATGGGGGTGTGCAGGAATAGAGTGATAGAATGAATGCTGTGACGGGAAGCGCTGCTACAGCTGTCCTGCTCAATACACACAGAACAGAGGCCAGCGGGGACGTCCGCATGGGGCTTTAGGCAAGAGTGTTGCTTCATTTCGTTTTTTTTTCTTTTGTGCCTTTCATTGTGTGGAATCACAGCTTTTCAATACCACCCCTGAAAAACTAGGTGGTGTAAATAGATGTCACGTGAATGGTTCAAGTGAGTTTGTTGGTCACGTCCAATCAGTATTTATTTAGTGGCAACTTTTGAAATTTCAGACAGAAAGCAGCCAAAAAAGGTCTAAAAGTTCAGCTTATTTTCACAGATGAGTTAAACAGAATTTTTTAAAGGTAAATAGGCTTTTATTAACTCCAGAAAGACTTAAATCTGGGTTATTTTCTTTTGCTTTATTAGCATGTCAGACATTATTATTAAACTTAAGCCCTATTTCATCTTCTAGACTCCTGAACCTTTCCTTAAAGGCCAAGTTCACTGAGAAACCGTTTTTCACTTATTTTTTAAAATATGATCGGCCACTCTGAGTTTCACTTGCAGGCTAAATGTGAAAATAGACTTCTACCCCTGTTTCCTGCATTAGCCGGCATTCATGAACTCTCCTATTTCATGACGGGAGAGAGAAAGTCTCAGCTAGTAGAAGCTAACCGTTAGCATTAGCAACTCCACCACACAGCAGAGCTCCTTCAGGCTTGTGTTTTTTGTGGAGATAAAACATCAACGTTGCAGAGCAAACAGAGTCACGTTGCTGTTAGCCAATCAGAGGAAAGATGTCCAAATATCAGGAAATAAGACTCCAAATCCTGCCGTGTTCTGCTCCTAACTCCTATGGCTAACTTTTACTTCCTGAAACAGGAGCTCAAGAGCTTTTGTCCCCCACAGAGATTGGCTCACAAGGTATTCGTTTAATCTAGAGACCACTGCAAATGTGTAGAAAAAACTAGTGGACTTGGTCTTTAACATCAACATATAGAAATAAAATATGAGCTGTTTTGTAATTTTTTGGGAGGGGCTAAATAAGTTTTCACTCAGTGGAATTTTATGTCTCCTTTACATGGGTTCATTATGCCTATACCATACAGTGATGTCTTGTTTAGAGCCTGAAGGGAAGTTGTTCTTGAAATTATTATTTTTTTCTTACCACTTCATTTTGTTTTACATTAGGAAGCTAATTAATAGCTGAGTATTTATTTAAGGAAGGAGTGTGGTCTTCATCCAAAGCTTCAACACTGACCCAGTCATAATCAGTCCTGGTCCTTGTTGTCTGTCCCCACACCTGATGTCCCCCCTCGTCTTCTCAGGTCCAGTCCAAACCAGAAAAGAAACCAGGAACACCTCCACCAGCTCCAGCCACAGCAGCTCCAGCACCCACACCTCGATCACCAAGTCCTCCTCCAGCTCCGGTGATAATCACCCCCCCTCCTCCTGCCATCAACATTCCCAGGTTCTACTACCCCCGTGGGCTCCCTGCCCTGGGCCCGACTGCCAACCACGATGCGATCATTGCTGCCATTGAGACGGCCTTCACCGAGTTCGAGGAGGAGAAGGCTGACATCTATGAAATGGGCAAGATCGCAAAGGTTAGCTGTTTAGCGCTCTGAATCGAGAAACTTGTAATTAGCATCAATTAAAAAAAAATCTGTAGGAATGTGCAGATTTTTTTCCACTAACGACCTTTTCTCTTCCTAAAAATCTTTCCACCTAGTTTATATGTAACCATTTTCCAAATTTTCAACATCAAACTATTATTATGTTTGCTCAATAATACGTATTTAACTGATCTTCTCTTCAGGTTTGTGGGTGTCCACTGTACTGGAAAGCCCCCATGTTTTATGGAGCGGGCGGCGAGAGGACGGGCTTTGTGTCGGTTCACTCTTTTGTTGCAACATGGAGAAAGTAAGTCAAAATGTGGCCAAAATTTCAAATCTTATTAGGTTCATATTTCAAATTTTTTCCTATTTCTTTCATCATCTGCAGGTTGTTGCACAGCTGCCACGATGATTCATCAAGGTTCATTTACATGCTAGCTAAACCTGGCTGTACCTATCTGGAACAGGAAGACTTTATTCCTCTACTGCAGGTAGGTGTTGTTTCAGCACTTGGCAGATAAATAAAACACCTATGGATTTTATTTTATTTCCTGTTTATGCCTGATAGGACATAGTGGACACTCATCCTGGGCTCACGTTTTTGAAGGATGCACCTGAGTTCCATTCACGCTACATAACAACGGTAAATGTCACAAACGCCTAATCACTTGTCTCTGTTTAGAGATGTGTTCATGTGTGATGAGACGATCTCTACTAGTCAGCCAGTGTCTGTAAAGTCACCTCAGCTTTAATGGTTCAGATTATGAAGACAGAAGTAGACAAAATCTAAGGTAGTAGCCTACAATTTTTTTTTTTCGTGTAATTTTTTGATCCACTTTTTTAGCATTTGACCCATCCTGACATTAGTAAGGAGCAGTTGGTGGCAATTTGTATCGCATCTGGGGTTCAACTTTAGGGTTCAGTGTCTTGCCCAAAGGTGCTTCATCACGTGGCCTGCTGGGACTCGGGATCAATCCTATGACCTGGGAATCACAGGACAACCACTCCAAATATCATGTCAGTTTGTCATTTTCTCCTGGTGTTTTTCTATCTTTTTAACATCTGACTCCACAAAGAGAACATGTAACCCTATAGCATCATCAGGGTCTTTATCTGGGGTCTTTTCTGAGTAAAATGGACACCAGACACCATCCTATTGTTGCATCCATGTAGGAGGATTTTAGCTACAAAAGATCTCATTTAGCTCTTTTTCACACAAAAGAGTATGAGCTTCCCTCTAAGCTTCCAACTTGTCCTAGAGTGGAGTCAGTCTACCTCACAGCAGAAAAACACAGAACCCATGAGACAAAACCAATAAACTTTCAGCTGAAATGTGAAAAATTAAATAATTTTATAACAAAATCATAAATAAAAAAAATTTCTGTACTATTTGTACTGCCTGCAACTTGTAGTCAGCAAAACTGCGTCTGTGAGAATCAGCTGTGCAACATTAGAAGCTACACGCTTGTGAAAGTGGACCGGCGCAGCTGCGCCACGTGCCGCCGAGGACGAGGATTTGCTTCACAGAAGTGCAGAGATGCTCGAGGTGCGTCAGCGTTTCATGATGTCACGGAAACACTGCTGCACTCCCTGCAGTCCATTTGCAGATGGGACCACATGTCCATTTTAAGACACTTCCCTTGCAGTCTGGGTCAGCTGACACTCTGCTGTGACCCTGGTAGTCTGATGTTTCAGGAAACGGTCGCTAATCCACGTTTTGAAGAACCGGGTGTGTCTGGACACTGGTTTCAGTTGAGCCCATTGGAGAAGAAGAAATATTTGTTTATTAATTCAGGATAAAAACTTCCTGTACAAACTTTAATGCAATTATTTGAGTACAGTCAGATTTTTTGTTATAATTTAGCATTTTGCTTTGTGTTTATGCTTTATGTTTTCTCTGTTTTACCTGTTGCAACAGATTTTCCTATAAAGACTGAAATGAAATCAGATACTGACTTCATAGCATTCTTTTTCCTTTTCCTAATCCAACAGTTTTCCCTGTTCTGTGCTGACAGGTGATTCAGAGGATTTTCTACGTGGTGAACCGTTCGTGGACGGGCCACATTAACATTACGGAGCTGCGCAGGAGTAACTTCCTCCAAACCCTGGCTCTGCTGGAAGAAGAGGATGATATCAACCAGATCACCGACTACTTCTCCTACGAGCATTTCTACGTCATCTACTGCAAGTTTTGGGAGCTGGACACCGATCACGACCTGTACATCGACTTCAAAGACCTGGCGAGATACAACGACCACGGTAAGAGCTGAAATGACCTCCCTTGAGCGAGCAGTCGGAAACAATCTCCACTTGTTTATCATCGCTCAATCCTGGTTGTTCATTTGTTCTGACAGCGTCCTCAAACAGAATTACTGAGAGATTGTTTTCCGGCGCTGTGACTCGGTAAGTGGAAACACACCCATGAACAGGCAGAAGAAGGTTGCTTCATCATAAAAAATCCTCTGGATGTGAATGTCTGTTTGGTTTCCAGGGGCAACGCTGTGCAGAGGGAAGGCAGGATGAGCTATGCTGAGTTTGTTTGGTTCATCATTTCTGAGGAAGACAAGAAGAACCCAACCAGGTAATAAGCAGATGTGTGACTGAACATCTGTTTCAGTCTTTTCACTCTGTGTTCATCTGATCAATGTTCATGATTCATTTGTCTCAGTTCTTTGAAAAACCTGTTATTTATCTTTCCAGTATAGAGTACTGGTTCCGCTGCATGGATGTGGATGGGGATGGAGTCCTCTCCATGTACGAGTTAGAGTATTTCTATGAAGAGCAGTGTGAGAGGATGGAAAGGATGGGCATCGAACCTCTGCCCTTCCAGGATCTGCTCTGCCAGATGCTCGATCTGGTCAAACCTGAGAGTACAGGTTAGACCTCTGATGGTCCTTATAGGACAGTCAGATAAATCCCATCATGCTTCTCCATTGCTTTGGGAGTTTAACACACTCGTCTTTCCTCCAGGTAAAATAACTCTGAGTGACCTGAAGCGCTGCCGGATGGCTCACATATTCTTTGACACATTCTTCAATCTGGAGAAGTACCTGGACCATGAGCAGAGAGATCCATTTGCTGTGCAAAAGGTGCAAATTTGCATTATTTTGGTTTCACTGTGTGCAACAGACCCTAATAACAAAAGCAAAGATGAAGAAAAGACTTTAAAATGTCATATTAGTGACGGAACATGTTTTTCTTTACCGTATTTGTTTGAACTTGTGAAACGCCATCAATGTTGGCCCAAGTACTGTTCCAATCCTAAGTACGTATCATAGCAAGTACACTCAAAGTTCTTGGATGTGTTCTTGCTCCGCCCATTGTATCAAGGACACATCAATGCATCCTTCAGTGCACTTGGGCCAGCAAGGTATCCCAGAATGCATTGTTTCACAAACCGCTATACCCAAAACCAAAAATGGCAGAGGAGAAAGCTCATAAAAATAAATAAATTAATGAATAAATATGAAGTTGTCTGTTATTGTAGATAATTGTGTGTAACCTGTAAAATTTGCTTGTGTATTAGTTTTTGTTATTTTTTTGGGACTCTTCACAATACTAACCCACTATCAAAATAAATTAAGCATTGCCTTTTATTTTTATTTCAGGTCATCTTTTAACCATAGCAGCGCTTGTTACCGTGACGTAACCGAGTAAGGCTCTGTTCCAAATCCTGTCCTCGTACTCACGTACTCAGTAGAATGGATTTTTTGCTGTACTTGGGTATTGAGAAAACATTAGAAACTGAGATGGTAGCAGATTCCCAGCCTGAATTATTGTCCCAGTCTGTCCTTGATATTCACCCACCAAACTTTATAACCATTCAGCTAGCGTTTAGCGTTTTGGTTGTACTCATCGCACTGACCTATCCATCAGTTGGTTTTAACGTTGGAATGGTGCCGGTTTTGTAGAAGTAATCCATCTGAAAGCCCACTCTGGGAAAGTTGTTTACCAAGCTGTCTGTGAAATCATAGTCAGACTCTTTGAGCTCCTGAAGATAAAATTCAACCATTTCTGCAGATTAAGCTCTTCATCAGAAAGACTGGACAGGGATCCTGTACCTCTCACAGGCAAAAATTCATTTTTGGGTCCTAGGCATTATTTAAAGTGCACACTAGATAAGAAAGAAATCACTTCTTCACAAGTGTGGAGATTTAACTCCCTGCTAGCTACACAGAGAGACTGGGCGTTAGTGTTTACAGTCCAGCGGAGGAGGGATCCAGACTCGAGAGACTACCTGGACGGGGAGGAGTGGGGGAAGATGACACAACCTTACAGCTTTTGAATCTAATGGGTAGACAAGCTGAGGATTTGCAGCTGACACTGGAAAATGCATGCATCAAGCCAAAAAACGCTTGGGAGGGGGGGTTCATGAGAAAAATTACAATTACATACACCTGAGAGGTTGGCAACACCATGTTTATTTATTGTTTAAAACTGTCTAGCTCTGAAATGTCAACTTGTGTTTCAGGACGTTGATAGTGAAGGTCCGGAGCCATCAGACTGGGATAAATACGCCTCAGAGGAGTACGAGATTCTGGTAGCAGAGGAGACTGCAAATGAGCAGCTACATGACGGGTATACTCAGACACATTCTAGCCTCCAAAAATGAGTCATTTTATTTAAGAAAATCGCAAAAATACTAACTGTTTCCATGTGTTTTGTGTTCTCAGGACATTTGATGATGACTACGAAGCCGAGGAGCTTCAAGTCCCCGGAGAAATTGGGAAAAAAATGGAAAAACTGGTCATAACAGACCTGTCAGCATAAAACTCCTTTACATGGAAATGCTGGACTCCTCTTACTTGTTGACAGACAAAAATTACGTTTTGGGATTTCTGTGTCCAAGAACTCAGTGACTCTGGAGTCCAGTCAGATTGGAGTTTGTGTGTACGTATGTATGTGTGTGTGCGTGTGACTGTAAACTAGTTGTGTGTTTTGCAGTAATTATTTGCAGTCTTTGATTCAATGCCAGTGACTGGTGAGGGTTGATAAGCTCTTAATGGAAGAAAAACTACTTAACTGTAAAATAATATGTTATTGTGAATTCTCTACTGACAATCCTGCCAAAAGACAATCCTTTTCTTGTTTTGTTGTTTTTTTACTGTTGCCATGCCAAACGTAGACAGTAGCCATTTCCACACACAGATTTGAGAGCTTTAAGAAGAAACCCAAGCCACTGCCATCGAGGATCAGCTGCTCAGATATATGACACACTGCCCTCAGAAACATGCTGCGTGTGCAGCTCATCACTCTGTGTTTCTTGTAAAAAGGAAGTCGTTAACACTCGACTCTCCTCAGGGAGAGCTCGTGTAACAGTTTGCATCAGCACCTCCTCTCTGTGGCCGGTGTGTGGTACTGCATGCTGTCTCTGGAGCTGCACGGTGCAGGATGGCTGCTCCCTCCAAAGCCTCCAAAAGCTCCAACTTTGTGCTGCAGTGTCATTAATCAGATTACAGGGAGGAAAATCAAAGGAAAACATGCTGCCATTTGCATCAAACTCTCTGGTAGGGTTGTCTAAACATTTCCACTTGTAACATCTGTATTAATGCAAAGGAATGTGCCTCAGATGTGTGTGTGTGTGCTCTCTTTCAGCAGCCTTTCTTTGTTTTGCTGCATTTTTATATATTTGCTAAATTTAACAAACAGATGTTTTGAACAAACACCAATTGAGGTGACGGATGTTGCTGTGGAAGGTCATCTTTCATCATCGATTTGTTTAATATGTATAGTTTCATGGTTTATGACTTTTTAAGTAATCTGGTTATAAATCATAATTTATTTATAAAACTTTAAACCCTCACCTCGTTTGATGGTTCTGTTAAAATTCTGAAAAGAAAAAAATCCTGCCTATTCTCAGCTAAAATATTTTTTATTCTTTTCCTATAGATTCATTACTAGTTGAATATTTTAACATAAATTGTTTTGCAACGAATGTGCAAAAATAGTTTTGGTTTGCAGCTTTTATGGTGTTTGAAAACATTTTTGAAAAATCATCTGAATTTTTCAGCAAATTCAGTGTTTGTAAATAAAAAAGAAAGAAAAGTTTTTTAAAAATGGCTTTTTTTTTTCATTAGGTGCAATAAAATAGCTTGTTATCGATGATCTAAACCCATCCTAAAGAGATTACGGTGCAAAGTTCAGACTAAATTTCTAAATAAGTTTTAAAAAGTCAAGTATTTTCAGATGTTTCATCTTTAAACAGAGATTTACGTGATCTGCCCTCACAGGAACAGCAGCCCGTGTGTTTGGAAGGCCTTCGATGTGCAGCTCTCTCTGGGCTATCCGCATGTTGCCATAGGGATTTTGCTCTTGGATTAGAATGTTTGTTTGCGCATGCACGTTTGTAGTGCACACACTTGTAATTGTTTAATTAGGAAAGGTCAGATTAACTGTACATACCTGTACATTATTATAAACACGTCTCACTCTGTATTTTACCGACTGTTATAATTAGCCATTTTCTCCATAAGTTGGATTTGTTTGTGTAGCGTCATGAGTTTTATTGCTGTGCCACTGTGTGGCTTGGGATGGGGGTAAATTATGGTAAATGTGTTTGTGTGTTACATTTATGTTGGAATTCCTCTAACAAGAAAAGGATGAAAATCCTTCTCAACTCGACAATCATGAGATGGATTTCTTGCAGACACCGGAGGGTGATGTTTGACTGTCGTCTTTCTCTCTCGCTCTCTCTCTCTCTCTCTGTCTCACACACACACACACACACTCACACACTGACACACACACACACACACCAGGAGCCCGATTCAACCAGAGCTTATCTAAGAACTGCTGAAGGCGGTGGGTCACCTCTGCCTGCTGACTTTTTATCTCTATGCAAAGTGTCCCAAAGTTCACATAGACTAAGAGGAGGCTTCCAGGACTTTTATTTTGACGTCCTTCCTCTGGTGTAAAGATAAGGAGTGTTGCAAATTGTGCTGGTTGTTTAATTAGCATGGTTTTCATTCTTTCTTTTATTTCTGGTATTATTTGCTGCCTTTGTCTGAATAAAATAAAGCTGCTTCAAAACATTAATAAAATATTTGTATTTATTTATGCTAACGCAGACAAATACATATTTAGTCCTCATACTTCCACAAAATCATTACATTGTTCATTTTATTAATCATTCTTTGCATGTGTTAATATATTATTTAAGAAAAATACATTATTATACTGCCGCTGTTTAACTTGTTTAGTATTGTATGTATTAATGTTTGCTTTGGATTTTAGATTACTTGAATTCTGTTGTAGCACTTTGAGATTTCAGTGAAATGTAAAGTGCATTACAAATAAAATGTATTATTATTATTATTATTATTACTGTCTTTGTAAGCTGCATCATGTTGAAGTATATGCTGGTGAAGGTCCTCAGTCATCCAGGTCGTGGTAATCCAAAGGGGGTTTGAATGAAGGACTCCTCAGGAAGTAGGAAGGAAGGGTATTCATGGGTAATTTCTGCTCATTGAGCAACAATAGACAGCTACCGTTTATAAGCTTGACCCATATTCCAGTCAGAATTGACAAAGCTCCTCGAATGAGAAGTGAAACGTCTTTAAGAAACCAAAGAAGTGTAGTTGCCTTCATTTGTCCCCCCCCCCCTTTTGATGTTGAAGCATAATTGACTGCATGTTGCTCAGACTGCGATTGGCAAATCAGCAGCTTTGCACTGAATCACTGTGGATTGCATCGCTGTTGTCATGACAACAGCATGAACCAAAGCAGGAAGTCTCAGGATAGTGCACCTCACAGATGATTGTCCTTTTGAAAATAATAGCGAATATTCATATTTCTAATAATAATTTTCTGATAATCCCAAGTTTATTATATTTTCTACATGCTACTTCATTGGTTATTGCATGTTATGGTTTGTTTTTGCAACCTCCCACTGGGATCATATCTGCAAGTTTATTAGCACTGGACTGGTAGCACCAGGTGCTGCTGACATCATCGTTATCAAAACCTTCTGTTTATGTTTTTGGTTTTTCCTGCCTGGTTGCCAACAACATGGCTTGATGAAGTCCATGTTTTCTTTTTCTAAATCAGTTCATTGTTGTCATTAATGTAGCCATGGAGTATTTATTTTTTATTATCTGACTGCCATTACTTTTGTAGGTACTCATGGGAAACACATTCACCATCACTGCTGTGTGATAACATGCAGCATGAAAAGGGTTGCTAATCTATTTGTTATATAATTTTAGTAAAATGATGTTCCTTAACTTAGAAAAATATCAGTAATTACATAAATTACAATTATTTTTGCTCATATTTAATTCAGGTTTTGGTTTTATTATTGATGCTTTTATTCTTTCTGCTTTGGCTGCTATTTGAATTCTAATCATTCTGTAGAAGCAAAAACTAAAAGCAAATGATTCAATTAAAATGTTTATTGTTTGTTTCTACAATTGTATCATGAACTTTTACAGAAAAAAACAGAATAACATTTGGAATCAGCTGCACTGATAACACTAAACATCATTTATTTGCTTGGTTCAGCTTTTAAAAGTCACTTTTCCTGTCATTGTATGAAATGAGTTTGCTTTTGCTTTTCTTTCTCTTTTTATATGTGTTGTTTTTCAGCAAGGTCAGTCAAACTAGCAAGAAGATAAAGACTTCCATTCATTTTTCAGAGCGCCAAAATGCCAAGTAAACAGAACTTTCACAGTAAAATCAGAGGCTGTAAGTTACGAGATAAAGGTGGAGGTCTGACCTGCAGACCTGACCAGGAAGACGCATGTACAAAGCAAAGCAAGGCTTCGCTAACTTAATGCAGATGAGAAAATGCTAAAGTACAGTCCATCAAATGACATTAAAGTATAATTAAAACTTCATTTCCTTTAAAAACAAGTTTTGTTTACCTCAAACGTCTGTCTGTGCAAATTTAGCTTCATCCAGAGAGGAATAGGAAGGGTCAATGGTAATTTGTTAGTTGCAGTTTGCAACTTTACCACTAGATGGCAGTCAGTGCTCCTCAGCTTTAGGAAAACTTGAAATTGTACTTATAAGAAGGCATATGTTTTAGAGTGATTGTAAGCAGGAGTTTCTTCTGGGGGTTTATAGTTCTGAATGCAACAATTGTTCTAAGAGTGGTGTAATAGCTGGCGCACTGCCTCCTTGTGATTTCTGCATGAGCAGTTTGCCTCCCGTCGAAGGTCAGAGTTGGCTGGTCATTGTTTGAAATAGCTCTCTGCTTGTTTTCCAGAAATGTCAGGGACAAAACAATTAGCTGAGCAGATCAGCGACTCCTTGAGTCACAGACATTCCACTGACATGACTGCCACCCTGCGCAGTACGCTGATGAGACTTTGCCACTGTGATGTCACCCACCATGAGGTCATGAGTGGAAGGTAATCTCTAAGTAGGAACGTATGAGATCTTTGGCAGAGAAAGAACAAACACAGATTGTAGCTAAACGCTGAGCTTTTCATAAACTTTGTGGGAATTGTATAATGCTGGTGAGAAAACAACTAGGATCAATTCATCTCATCAAGGGCAGAAGAGAAGCAGGACAGGCTTGACCAGCGTAGAGTTTGACAGAGTAGAAGCGCCTGTTCCATACATACCAGAGATACAAGAAACATGAGGTTTGAATTCAGATGTCTGGAAAAGTTCTGAAGCAACTGGAAATGATTTGTCTAAGCGATTCAGTCACAGAAAGTTGTTTTTGATGGAGATGCTTGTTCCAGATGTCTCACAAACTGAATGGTCTGCTGCAAAGTACAAAAATACCAGAACCATGCGACTGCTGGAGCTAGAAAATCTAAATGTAACTCATAGAGAATTCTCTTTTAACCTTGTATCACCCCCCAAAATGAAAAACAAGTAAATGGTTAATGATATAGAATAATCAGTCTGATTTTATCATGCAATACATATCAATATAAAGTTAATAAACTGCATGAGGAGGTCTGGAGTAGCAGAGAAGTATGTTATAGTGGTGCAGAACATGTACTGTATGAGAGCTGTGAGACAGCAGGGAGGTGTGCTGCAGGAGTGACAGAGGAGCTCAAGGTGGAGATGGGACTGCATCATGGATCGACTCTAAGCACCTTCTTGTTTGCGTTGATGATTGACAGGCTGACAGGTGATGTTGGGGAGGTTGCAGAACTCAAGATGTTGAGGTTCTCTTTAGGAGAGAAGAGGATGGACAGGATGAGAAATAAGTCCATCAGAGGGACAGCTCATGTTAGATGTTTTGGATATAAAGTCAGAGGCATGGCTGAGATGGTTTGGACATGTCCAGAGAAGAGACGATGATTACAGGTAGAAAGATGCTGAGGTTGGATCCACCAGGCAGAAGGATGATTTATGGATGGGGTGAAAGAGGACAAGAGTAAGTTGGTATGAAGGCAGAAGACAGGACTAAATGGAGACAGATGATTGGCTGAAGGGAAAAGCTGAAAGAGAAGAAGAAGATAACTTTAATAGATATAGGTGAAACAAAAAAAAGAGAAAATGCTGCAAAAGTCCATGTGTTTCAGTAATTAAACTTAGACTGAAAGACCATCTAAAGACTCAGAAACCCTTTGCAGGTGTTCATTAGCTGATTAGAGTGACACTTTGAGTCTAGAATATTGAACCTTTTCACAATATTCTAATTGTCTAAGATTATGAATGTGGGGTTTTCATCAGCTGTAGCCATGATCATCACAATTATAACAAAGAAAGGCTGAAATATCTGGCTTTGCATGGAAAGAGTCATATATTAGTTTCACCTTTTAGGTTGAATTACTGAAATAAATTAACTTTTGCATGAAATTCAATTTTTTTAGTTTCACTTGGAGATAAAATAGGACCTTACCAAGATCCACCACCAGAGGGCAGTAGATATGAATATGACTGGATATGGCATGTTTTTGATGAAGGTACTAATCCTGATACTCCATCTGGATGCTTTGAGACCAGAAATTGATTAATGGAAATTTTCAACAATAGTCAAATTCATTTATAAAAATACCACAAGTATATTTAATGCAATTTTCAAAATAAAAGCACGACATGAAATTTTTCACATACCTCACCTCCATTAATTTTGTGATGAGGCTGAGGAAAGCTGTTAGAGTTTCCCAGAAGTTTGCCAAATAATTAGAATCATGAATCAAAAATTCTTCCATCCATCAGTTTGTAACGATAACAAATCCAGAAGCTAAAGCTTCCCTCTCACAGACACTCTCCAGACTCCTCAAGGGGGATTCTGAGGTGTTCCAAGGCATGAGAGGATCTGTAATTCATCCAGTAAGTTGTCTGTGCCTTATGGTCTCCTTTCAGGAAGACCTCTAGAGGCATCATTTGCTCAAACTACCTCAGCTGATTATTTTTGATGAGAAGGAGCAGTGGCTTTACTCTGTATTATCCCAAAGAATGAAGCTCTGTGTATGATCTCCATCACTGAGCCCGCCCCCCACGACAGAGGAATCTCCTTTTAGCCGCTTGCATCAAGGATCTCATTCTTCTGGTCACAGTCTCATAGGTAGGGCTCAGATTACAGATGGACCAGTAAATAAAGAGGTTTGTTTGTCGGCTCAGCTCAGACAACCCTGATCTGTTGTTCCATCTCACGTTACATCCTGCCATCACTCATGACCTTCTCCACTTAGGAATGACTCACCTCAACCCAAAAGGAGCTTTCTTTTTGCCAGTTGAGAATCATGACTACACACTTGTCTGCAAACCGTCCCAAGAAGCCTTCCAGAAATCTTAAGGTCGTGACTTGAAGACGCCAACAAGAAAACCATTTATTTGATCAGAAAAGCAGCAATAATGTTTTAACTTAATCTGGAGGATGTTTGCTTCTCCAAATTTCCCAACTGATTCTTCACACATTTAGGAATGTATTGCTATTGATTATAATGCAACATTAAGCAGAATGTAAAGGCAACTGAAATAATGCTGTGGCAGAAAAGTGTGATACCTGCAAAACCTAGAAATCCTACTTGAATTTTTTACAAAAACAAGCACACGGTTACTTTTGTAAATTTCCCACATAGAGCCGTATATTCAGGCTGGGCTTTTTCAGAGACACGCAGCCCAGGGAATGCGGGTTACAACACACAGCACAGAAACAGATGACGTGTTCGAAGATCCAAGCAGCTGCCTCTCAGTACTCCAAAAAAAACGAGCGAAGAGGGTGAGGAGAGGAAAGCCGACGCTGAAAAAGAGACAAAGACAGAGAGAGGAGAAGAAGAAGGAGAAGGAAAGGCAGGTCTGCTCTTGTTGGTGTGCATGGAGCTTTGGGTTAACCCTCTTGAACTTGTGATGAAGTAAATTCCATCTACACATCTATGGGAGGAAGTTCCTCACACACACAAATGAATGCACGCTCCATCATGTTCCCTTGTCTTTCAGACGACCTCTTTTTGTGTGTCTTAGAGCATGCTCACACACAGATGCATGCATGTAGACACAACAGATGGATGCATAAACACACACACACACATGCATGCATGCACGCACACGTGTAAGATGTAAAACTTGAGCAAGACATAATTGCCATCTAGAAAACCACGTTTTGGGAATGGCAGTAATCCAATAACCCTTTTCCCTGCTTTCTCTGCTTTGCTTTCTGTCTGCAATAAGAACATACAGTACATATATCATCCAGCTGGAGACATTCCACCTACTTCAAAGACCTCTGGTGAACTGAGAGTTCGTGATTATAGAGAGGGCATGGTTTAAAAAGTCTCAGAAAAGGGGAAAAATTCTGAGGAGAGATGAAGAGAAAGAAGGAGAGAGTGAGGAAGCAGCTGGGTTGGTGGTAAACATCTGGTGGCGGTAGAGGCCTGGTCCTCATATACGGGGGAAATAGCTGCGTGGCTGTTCCAAGATCTGCTCCTTCCAGTCTTCCTTCATCCGCTCTCCGCCGCAGATCCGATCTAATGTGACTAGCTGTCGGTTAAGGTCCTTAGGCATCATCCAAACTCCCCCCACTTTGTAGAAAAACAAAGTCAAATCTGAAGCTTTCCCTTTTTTAATGGTTATGAACTGATTGTACAAGACCATCAAACTGTTTCCACTGTGCAAAATCCCAGGAACATGTTATTGATATTCAGTTTCAACCACTATTCCACAATTCACTTGTAAAAATCTTTCCAAGCTTCTCTCATCTGTTTCTCCTCACGTACGTGTTCTACATCATGGTGGTACAAATAGAGCAGTGATGGTCTTAACAAACACCTACCAACTTTGTCCTGCAGGACGTGAGATGCTAGAGCCTGTTTGTGTCTCTATGGAGCACCAGACATGCACAGAGTGCTTGAAAAGCTAAAACAAGAGGGAAAATACACTTTACTTAGCTTTAAAATTATGGTGGATCTTAAAACTTGAAGTCAATTGAAAGCAGAATGAGATTCTCCTCCAAAGGTAAAGCCAGGATTCCTGGTCACCCCTAATCTTGGTGTCTTGTTTGTAGGTGATGGACCTGTCGTGGTTAAGATGGTTTGACTTTCTGAATAAGGTTCTTCCTGGTGGCCTTTGTCTGGAGGATTAAAGGGAACTTCCCACTGGGAGAGACTTCAGGGCATGTTGGAGATCATATATCCTCTCTGGACTTAGCCTGGCAAGCCATCCTATATATGTGAATATATAGTCTGGGCACGAACCATTGACGGCTCTCAGTCGTGAGGCAGGATCTACGGTTGTCTTTCAAAATGTCAGCACGCAATTGGATAGCGCTAGGACCAATCAGAGTAACGAACAACGTGACGTAATCACAGCGATGGAAAAGCGGGACCCACTAATGGCGTCAATGATTTCTGTCGTTTTTTGTACAAAAACATGTGAATATCAGGTGTTCTGGGACATTGCACTACTTTGTTTGATAAAAATAAGAAGCCGCTAAGTATATCAGACAGACTTACGCACGTTGGAGTCTAAATAATCCAATGTTGATGACAAAGCCGTTTCAAAAGAACGTGGCTCCGGCGCTGCCGCCATGTTGCTTGGGTTCGCGGCCGCAGCGCTGACGTCATCGGCTACTCCCGCTCTGTGATTGGCCCACAATATAGAGCGCTGTGATTGGCCCAACCAAAACTATAGCGAGTTGTGATTGGATAGACACAGCAGTGGTTTGGGCTGCGAGGGTTCCAATGAAGCGTGCCTAGACCAAACTCTGCAAAGCAAGAATTGGTCTAGTTCACTAGGCTACTCTGGACTGGGAACACCTCGGAATCCCCAGGAGGAGCGTGGACCTTCTTCTCTGGACCTATGACCCAACCTCAGATGAGGTTAAGAAAATGTTTGGATATTTAAAAGTTTTCTGTGTTGCAAACACCTCCAGTGTAATTGAGAATCATTTTAAAACAACGTTTAAGGAGAAAAAGACAAAAATATTTGCAATCATGTTTTTCCTAAATCTTGAGTGACTTTTTGTTTTAGTTATTTGCTGCACACAGCTTTGACTGCATCAGACCGTTATTGGCCAGCAACTCTCCGGGGTGGGGGGCATGCCTCCCTTCAACCACCCCCTGGGGGCACCCCTGCTAAAACAAGCAGGTGATTCCACATATTTATATTTTTGAGACTAACTTTCAGATTTTGCAGCTCCATGTTTGTGATGCTGTGAAAAGTCTCTGAAGCAAAATCACGTCTTTATTGCCACAAATTTCCTCCTGATGGACGCCAGAGGAACTTTTCCCTGAAGACTCAGCTTACAGCGTGACCTTAGATAAACACCTTGGCTCTGTTTCTTAGTTTAAAGCAGAGCCAAGCTGAAGCCCCTCTTGCAGCTTTTATATCTCTTTATCTCAGACAGTCTCTGATCTTATCCATCTCTTTTCGGGAACAACACAACTTATTCAGTGAAGGGAAAACGTGAAAGTTTGTTGTATACAAAATGAGCATCAAGAGCTCTCATGCATGTCTAAAATAAAACAGCAGAACTATGTGACATCAGCAAACCCACGGGAGACCCAGAGTGTGAGTGGCTCAGCTAATGATAAAATCATTTGCAAATGCATGCAACTTTTGCTTTGCTGTGCATGATTGTCTTCGGTCATTAAATCACTCGTTTCCTTTTGCAGATGCAGGAGAAGCTGATGCTTCCTGCAGTTTAATTGACCCCAATCACAGTAAAAAGAGACTCATTTTTTTGATGTGTGAGCGCGGTAATAAATAGCTCACATGACATATTGCATTCTTTTCATGACACACATGAAACCAAAAACACGAAAAGAAGCTTGACAGAAGAGTAAAAATTTCAGGTACAAAGATCATTAATTTGCATTAGTTAAAAAAAATCTGATGATTTTCTTGATGTTTTTGATCATTTGATAAAAAATAGTTTAATTGGCGTCTTTAAATAATTGAAATCCTATAACTGATTCCCTCTTGTTGGTGTAAATGAACACTTTCAGCATCACTTTAGCACAGATAGGGGGCTCCACAGTCTCTGTGTGGCCAGTAAACAGATCCTGTTTAATTCTATTTTGTTTGCAAGCCTGATTTCTCTGTCTGACATATCAGCTCTCATGAGGATTAGCAGTGCTCAATGAATCAAATCAAATTTAGTTCAAATCCTCGAAGGTAAATGTTTCAGTCAGAGTGTGAAGCACACCTTTGGCAGTTTTCTTAGTGCAGTTGCAGGAATGTGTGTGTGTGTGTGTGTGTGTGTGTGTGTGTGTGTGTGCGTGCGTGCCAGAAGGGAGAAATCTAGAACTTGGGGGCAATGAGTGTATTTGGCTGAGTTTGCTTGCTTGAAAGTACAGCAAGGATTACTGCAGACAAGTGTTTGCATATGAGTTAAACTGTTGATTTAACAGCTGATTTTTACCTTTTTGCACTTGTTCCTTGTGTTTGTTGTATTTATATCAATGCATAGTAAAACATTATCATATTTATGCACATGTTCATGTTTTTCAGATCTATGTCAAAGTTGGTGGAAATGAATTTTTGGGGCATGATGACAATAAAACTCTTTCTCTGTTGTTTCACTGTTAATTATTTTCTTATTTTAGACAGAATATAAATGTCTTACTGTTATTTTAGATAAAAAAAACACCATGCATATAATGTAATGCAAATGTCCAAATAGCATGCAGGTGCAAGGTGCATAATTTGATCTTGAGCAAAAACCATCTAGGCAGATGGAATTTAAAGTAGAAGCTGAAGCCTAAACAAAATTAAAGTCCCTTCCATGACAATAAATTAGACAAGTTCATGACAACGAAATAAAAAAAGACAATTTTTTCCACATTTTGATTCCCGTTGATTCACATTGTTCTCTGCTGCTGTATACAATCTGTTTTATTAATTATTTGATGCTCAAAAGACAGTTTTTATTGTGAGCAGGTGAGCTGGCAGGGCTCCGAGTCGGAATCTCGCTGTGAAAAGATCCAACCTTAAAAACAGAAGGAGATGCATTGAGTTTGTCATCTCTGGCACATTCAGTGTCAAAATCAAGAAGTTTTTAATTAAGGGGCTTTTCGTAATTGGTTTACTTGAATCAGATGTTTAAAGTGTGGCCCCTGGGGGCCATTTTCAGTCATCGTATTGATTTTGTGTGGCCCCCAATTGCAGAATAATGGACTTTTGTCTCTCCAGAAAGCTTTTTTATCAACATACTTATGTTAAGCTTTATTATTACGAAGCCTATTGTTAAGCAGTACCAAAAAAAATCACCACATTTTTAACATTTTTAACATAAAAAAATAATCCCATTTCTGGAATATGGTCATCCTCTTCATTTGGATGCCCCTGACTTAAATGATTCACATGAGCAGATTAGTGTTTGTTTTGTTTTAAATATGCTACCAAACACTAACCCTAAACAGACCCTAACCCTAGAGGGATGCAGGGTTCCAGATGAGGAAACAGTTGGTTTATTGAGTTTTTTACATGCTGGAATAAAATCTACATAATTATCCAAACATAAAACACAAATAACTATTTTATGTATTTTTAAATAACTGTTGCTGCTGAGAGTGTAAACTGAATGTGAACCTGGAGGGTGCGTAATTTGCAAAAATGTCCCACCTGCATTAGGATGTGAGCGCACAGAAAAGTGAATATTTTAAAAGTTGCATTTTTTCTTGCTTTTTCCATCTAAAACATTAAATGTGCTCAAAATAATTAGCTGAAGTGTGCAGAAATGATGTATAATTATCATGAGCGAAGTTATTTCTTATTCCCTGTAAGTGTTTTGGATTTGTTCGCGCGCATAGTGGGGGTGTATTACGGCAATGGGCGGTTCTCTGACCTCCATGTGCATAGCTCTTTGATTGACATGGCGGAGTCTCCCAGTACGCGTCGCGCAGCGCCAGCACACAGTCGGGACCCGACCCTGGGAATAAAAAAACGCGCAGCCCCGTCTGTTTGAAGATTCTTTTATTACCGTGAGGTGAGTGCTTTTACGCTTCTTTCACACAACCGGGAAACAACGGGAATCGAAGGGAATTGACTTTAGAGGAAAGAGAGAGGGGGAGAGAAAAGTTTTAGAAGAAGTGTGTGTGTGTGTGTGTGTGTGTGTGTGTGAGTTTGGAGCTGCGAGCGCTGACGCCGGCAGTCTGGGCCACTTGGCCAGCGCAAAGGAAAAAGGAAAACTGTTTCAGCGCTGCGGTGGGGGGGGGGGGAATCGAAACTTTTTGCTCAGATTTTTCCGTTTTTTCTGCGTATTTTCGAAACAACGACAATACGCAGCAAAACGGTGGGATTGTGGCTGATCTCAGACCAGTGAACGCGTCGGGGCTTTGGAGTCTGCTCTTCTGGGTCCAGATTTCTCAGCTTTCACCAAAGAATGCGTTTTTGTCTCCGAGGACTTCAGATGGAGTGAGTGCGCAACAGAGGGAAGCCCGTTTTCTAACTCTAGCTGGTCTCTTCACAGATAGATCATAGTCATTTATGGGGATTTGTGTTTGATGCGCAAAAAGTAGGAAATGGACGCCTTTTTGTTGTTTGAGAATAAGTTTGGGATAGAAGATGCTGAGGCAGTCAGATTTGACAGAGGTGGTTGCGAAATCCTTGAATCGGCTCTAAATCCGGTTGGAAAACTGGCTGAAGGGCTGGAAGTGGCTTTATGTGGAGTTGGTTGCAAAATGCAGTAAAAATGGCTTTGGAGAGGAAAAAAAATCCTAACTCCAGCATATCCTAGCATTCCTTCCAGCCAGCTTGTCTGCCTCTCTCTCTCTCTCTCTCTCTCTCTCTCTCTCTCTCTCTCTCTCTCTCTCTCTCTCTCTCTCTCTCTCTCTCTCTCTCTCTCTCTCTCTCAGAAACGACTACGTGTCTGTTTGCGCAGGAAAGACTTCTCTCCTCTGATGCAGACGTGGAAATCAAACATTGGCCTCCTGCTCGAAAACTGATCGATTATCTGACTTCCATCCAGAGAAGACCACTCAGAGCATTACATCATCACTGGAAAAGAGAGAGAGAGAGAGAGTTAGAGGATTAAAGACACACTAGACTTTTAGTTTCTTGTCCCAATCATCTAATAACAGAACAGATTGATTTTATTGCCAAGCTCTCATTATTAGCGGGGGGTGGGGGGTAATTTGCGCAGTTGGTTTCTGGACAAGCGCATCTCCTGGATCCAGTGGGCATGTTGGAGAATATAGGTTTGGGGAGGCAGGAGGACAGGTAATAACACATTTCATACACGTGTGTGTGTGTGTGTGTTGGGGGTGAGGGAGGGGGCCCCCAGAGAAACCCGATCCCAAATATATGACGTCAGATGACATTCCTTTGGTGGAAGGCTGATGTGGCCATTCAGACTTCCTCTTTCTTCTCTTTCTTTGAAGAATCTTGTTTTATTTTTTTAATCTTTGGGGTGAATGGCGTCCCAGCTGAAGAGGTGTGTTTAGATTTGGACTGCAAAGGAATTCTCAGAGTACATTTATTTGGTTTTCAAAAGTAAAAGAGAAAAAGGAGAACATTTTCTCAACATTTGATGATTATGCAATGCACAATAGAAGACTTCAGGAACACTTTAAGTAGTTTATTTGAAACGTTTTCCTCCCTCAGAAACACCAACATTGAGTTCAACTCGAATTTCAACAGTTACTTAGCAGGTATGATAGGATTTCACTTGGGATTTGGGGAGGCCCCTGGTTTCTTTCTTTGCTTTCAGTTGAGGCTCCTTATCTAAGTCTGTAGCTTTGTGCACCTGAAAAACTGTTCTGACACGGCTTTAGTAGAAAGCAAAGAAAACAAAAGATCCGTCCTGACCAGATCATCTGTCTGGAGCTTTAGTTGTCTTTAAAACTTGGGCTTTTTAATCAGTGGTGTTACATCCTTTCCTTTCATCCCACACCCAGTGTATTTTCTAAAAGTTGATTCTCTCACATTTAGTCCCAGTTAATGTAAACAAACAGCTGATCTGATATTTACCTAAAAGCATTTTGTAGTGGAGTTATATTTGTTGGTTAATCTTTTTTATGAATTGTTATTGCTGTAGCACTTTGGTTGTTTTTAAATGTGCAAATAGATTTGATGTTAGACCTAATGCACATTTGACCTGTAGTGGTTGAATGGCCTCAGTGTGGAGAAACTGAGATTAGTTCTGATCACGCAGACAAGCTAACCGCTAGTCACCAGTTACAAAATGTCATAAAACATTTTTAAAAAGTCATAATGGCTCATAGAAATGCTGTTAATTTGCCATAAAAGTTACGCTTCACCGAGCACATCACTCCTGTTCTTAAGTTTCTACACTGGTTACCAGTAAACTACAGAATCGATTTCAAAGTGCTTCTACTAGTTTATAAATCGCTCAATGGCATGGGGCCAAAATACATGTCGGATCTCCTTCCCATATATACATCCAGCAGGGTTCTGAGGTCCTTAGGAAGCAGTCAGCTGGTAGAACCCCGGGTCAGAACCAAACAGGGTGAAGCTGCTTTTAGCTGCACACAGATGGAATCAGCTGACCTCAAATGTGCCCCAACTCTAGTAACTTTAAATTAAAATTGAAAACTTTCATGTTTCCCATGCTGCATCTTCTGCACTGTAACTGCTCACCCTTTAACTTTTTCTGTTTCTTAAATCTGAACTTTATTTGTGCATCTGTCACGCTGATTTTAATGTTCATGCAATTCTCGCTAATGGAAAGCACATTGAATTGCCTCTGTGTATGAAATGTGCTATACAAATAAAGCTGCCTTGCCATTGTTTGATCAGAATTCTGACTAAATTCCATCCAGCTAGAAAGAAACTGACTGGAATTTCCCCTAAATAATTTCCAATGCAAACAACCACAAAATTCTATCTATAGGTAATGTGAAATCTGTGGTGATGTAAAGGGGTTTTAAAAGTATTTGTATGAGCGGCAGTTTCAGATTGGAGCTGTTTGAAGACACTCAGACCAGTCATCCGCTCATACATTTGATCAGAACTAATCTCTGTTTCTCCAAACTGAGGTGTTATCAAAGCACACATAAAAATAGCAGCATGGTTCAAAATGTTTTCTTCAGTCATTTAATTTAAAGAGATGGACAATAAGACTACATATATTAGTTTTGCATTAGTTATATTGTTTTTAATCCATCTATATAAAAAACTAAATAAATAAAAATCCCAAACAAAGAAGCGTTTCTGAACAAATTTGATACACTGAACAATTTGGCAAAACATACATCTTACAAATTTGAGTTTCAATTTTAACACCAACATTTGTAATTCCTGTGTTTTCCTAATCCCAACTCACTCCGCCTCCCATCCAGAAAATCCCATTAACTCCCCCTCCTCCCTTCTGGAAAATTCTCCATCCTTCTCAGCGTTTATCCAGCAAGAGAGACGTGGTGGTGGTAGAGATGGTCGTAGCTTAGTTGGAGTTACCAAACATTCACATTTAATGATTTAAAAGACAAAAGGCTTTTTATGGAGAAAAGATGCTGGATTTTCATCTGGTTGTGGTTTGGGTTTTTGTGAGGCTCTACTAGGATTAGTTTGTTTTTGCACTAAGATAGAATGAAGCAGCTCAGAGACTCGCCAGTTAACCATTAACTGTCTGAATTGACCTTCCGTTGGAAAACAATTACTTTTTTAATTTTAAAAAGGTCACATTTAATCTGGTTCCTGCACATCTGTCTTCTACCTTGTGTCAAACAGTGGTCATAGAATATTTGACCAAATTCCTTTTGAATTAATCGAGAAGATTAGGATAAGGTTTGATATTTTTATTCTAAGAGAATGGGATTTAGATGACGGTCATCAGGGCGTAATGAGTGAAATTCAGTGGATTTTAAATTATTGTGATTAAGACAGGAAATGTTGCCATATTAGTTTTGTGCCTTATCTCATAAGTTAAAACCAGGGGACGTCTTCTGTAACAGTTTCAGCTCTCTTCAGAAAAAACACACCAAACATGACCTAAACATGATGGAGAAGCTGTTTCAAGAACTCAGAAGGCTGAGAAGATTCCCTCAGATATCTGTGAGGCTGATTATTTTTAACACATTGAGGAGCTTCTGCCCATTTTTCACCATGACTCTAATCTCAGGTTTCCTCTGTGCTGTACCTGCAGCAGCTTGTGGTTTGCTGCCGGCCCAATAAAACCTCTGGTACGCCTGGCCAGAATGGGGTCAGGGAAGGGGCAGGATGCTACTTGCCATTGTATGTACGTGCTTGTGTCTGAAGGGTAACCTAGAACATTTTATCCAGCGGCTAATGTTACTGAGCAGTGCTTGTGTGTCAGGGGACAGGAGCTGGTATAGATAGAGTTACGCAGCGAAAACAATGCTGCCCTGGAAATTTTGGACATGAAAGAGGCAGCGAAGAACATAAAAGATATGATAACCATAATCCCAATTTGTGTCCTATGGTGCATCTTTTTTCCAAGAGTTAAAAGCCTTTAGCTGTTCTGGCGACTTTTAAAGTAGACATTCAGTTTATGAAATAATATTTATATCTAGATGAATCATAGGGAATATTTAACCTATGACAAGGATTTTAAAGGTACAATAAGTAAGAATTTTACATTGAAATAATCACCAAACAGTCTAATGTCACAATCATTTTGAAACAGATTTCCTTCTCAGCCGGCTGGAGGGTCATCAGTTTTTCTCTTTTTAGAAAAGCCAAAGAGGGACGTAGTCTTTGTTTACAATCTGTGAGTCCATTGGGGAGCCTATGCATCAGTTAACGCTGCAGCACCAGCATTTGTAATTTGACACCGGCCGGCAAAAGCTCCAGAGTTGTAGAAAGTATGTTAGCCAGTAAAATAAGCAGTCCAGACGTTATTTCCTGTAACCCTAAGATGACATGGCATCTTCTTGTTTTAGTCGAATATTGGGTAAAGGACGCTAGAGGCTAACGTTGAGCTAACAATGCTAACGATGAATTAGCAAGAAATAGTTGGCTTTAAAAATGTCTCAAGCTACTTTTTCAATTAACTCAATATTACAGTGAAATGTATATATGCTTATCAGCTTAATGTGTATGACTCGTCTTTGCTTATCTAGAATCTTCTGGCGCGGATTCGTAACTGACAACAGTTGTGAACTCATGAATCTGGAGTGAGAGAGTCACTTGTTTGTTTTGAAAATGGGCTGCAGTAACCATTTTTGACCACAGGATGTCACTCTTACTTCATTCTTACACGATGCACCTTTAAGTTTTTATCATAACGATTTGCTACATTTTTGTCCTGTTTTTAGATTTAATTATAAATGGAGAAATATAACGGACAAATAGGATAATGAGATAAATTCAGCCAAGTTTATTTAGCATTTTTCAAATATTAGCCAAGTTTCTGTTTATAATCAGTGATTCTGCTTGTTTCAGGCTCTTTTCTTCTCCCTCTTTTTGCTGCATTTGTATGTCTGAAGTTTTTATAAACTCTGCTGTTGGCTGTGCCATCTGCTTCTGCAAGTGCAGCAGGTGTGTTTTCCCAGAAAAAAGGTTGCTGCCTTCTCTGTTACCGGAGCTAAAGTGCTGTTTGGTCAAGTGAACAAGTCGCTTCCTGCTTCCCTGTGCGTGATGAGAGGTCTTGGGTTGGATGTGATCAGGCGTTCCTCTCCTGTGAGGTCAAAGGATCAACACCTGGATCTCTGTAAAGGAGGACTTCAGCAGTTTGTCTTCCTCTTGTCTCGCTGGTCTCTTTTCTTTGTGATCTATTGTAAAGTCCTCATGTTTCCCCACATGTGAGGCAGGACTGGTGCGCTTGCCTTAAAAAGAAATGGCTTGATGCTGTGAAATGATGCATGGCATTGGCTCCTCTACAGGCTTAAAGAGCGTTTTTGCCCATTTTGAAGTGAAAAAGTTACAGTTGCATCTTACCTGTGGTCTAACTTCCTGAACTGTTGTACATCCAACAGGGCTGATGAGCTAACAGCTAGTCTGGTCACAGAGATCAGTGTATTGCTGCCTTCTTAAAACAGCTTTTATAGCACCTAATGCAGTTTTGTTGTTTAAACATTCTCCTTTGCCATGTAAATATCAGCATCATCAGCAAAATGTAGCACTTTTTAGCATCCAGGAATACATTCTTGCAAGAATTTCTTTAAAATGTTGCCAAAGGTACTGCATTTAGACATTTATGGTAATTTAAAGGTTGTTAAATCAAAGTTAGCATAAGTTGCTGTTAGATTTTGTAAACTTGAGCTTTGTTAGGACAGCAGAGTTCTATTTTAGTCTAACCATTAGCTTATCAATCCTGTCAGTTCCAACTTCCAGCCCTGGTCGGTTTATAGGTAAAGAGGCCTCTGTAGCTACTTTGACCTTCCTGGTTTAATTAACGGGTTTCTTATTAGTGAAATATGAATAAGTGAGTGATGATTGATGGATGATCATACCAGGAAACTGTAGCTGGTGTGAAGCAGAAGAGAAAATATAAATAAAGCTTAGTTCCATTTAACAGACAGCAGCTGTATCTGCTGCTTTCACTTTCCATTTCCCATCTCTCTCTCTCTCTCTCTCTCTCTCTCTCTCTCTCTCTCTCTCTCTCTCTCTCTCTCTCTCTCTCTCTCTCTCTCTCTCTCTCTCTCTCTCTCCTGTAATCTCTTTTCTCTCCCCGTCTGTTTCTCGGCCCCCTTTTTCTCAGCTACACCAATGGTGGCTTTTTGTTGAAGTATCCCAGCATCCCATGTTTGCTTGGCATAGAGCTGTAATGTTTACCCTCCTCCTTTTCTTTCGTTCTGCCACCCTCCCTCCCTCTTTCCCAGTTTCTCCTGCTTCCCAAAGCTTTCCCCTCCTCTCCTCCTTTTTTTGTTTCACTTGATAATTTCCTGCATTGTTGACAGTTGATTCAAAAGAAGATAAAAGACCTTTCAGCTTCTTGTCCTCTGTCTTTCTCATCCTGTCATTTTTCATGACTTTTCTTTCCTTTTTTCTCAGCTTCTTTTTTGTCTCTCACAAAAAAACTGTGTGAAAACTTACAATCACAGAAAACTATTAGAAAATAAAACTATTTTTGTAGATGTATGAGTTTGTCCCACAAAATGAAGCAGTTCCAAGATCATTTATGTTCTACTGATGCTAATTTACTCATAAAATAGAGACTAAAAATATTTTTTCTTTCCCTACTGAGAAATTTTTTTACACATTTTGTAGTTTTATACTTATTACACAAAAAAATTTTAACAGCTTGGAAATGATTCCAGTTTTTCTGTATTCTATAATTATTTTTTAAATAGTATTTTTATTCAATAAACAGGTGATAAATATGATAAAACATAAAAACAGACCTGTTTGATTATTAGCCTGATCAGTTCTGATCCAAGGATTCAGCAGGCACTTTCCCACAGAGCTGAAACCCACCTGAAGGTGTGCTTGTAGCTTTAGATATTAAAGCAACCAGTCAGCTTTTCTGTGATGCAGCTCACCGCTTAACGTTTGAGCAGCAAGTGAGTTTTAGTTTAAATAAGATGAGCTACAGTCACTGTAGTCCCCCTCCTAAGCAGTACGTGTTGCTACAGAGAAAATCATAGCGCCGCGCTGCAGGAACGGTGCCTAAAAGTTGCTCAGAAAGCACATTTTTCATGCACAGACGTCACTGTACAGTTTCAACTTATCCGCATCACTGTTTGCAAAGTCAAAACCTGCAGACAAAAATGTAGCTGCAGAGTTTCCAGTGAAATCATACTGGGATTTTCAGTTATACCATTGTTATTTTTGGTAACCCCAGGGTATGGTTTTACTTAATTGCTGCCCAACCCTTCAACAAAGCATTACTTGTGCATGATTCAACACCTACTTCCCAAAAAAGAAATAAAGAATCCCATTGCTGCAGCAAGTCTGGGATGAAAGGAAGAGATAGACTTGAAAGAAAAGCTATGATGGGAAGAAAAGGAGAATTAAAATGTTCTGAATCATGAAATTAGAGGCTGAATAAGTTGGTGGATGCCATCATGCAGAGAAGGAGTAATTCTGATGTGGTTTATTGAACTTGGGTCAGCCTGCCCTGGAATTCTCTGGGTGAAAAGCTGCTTAGTGTTCTGTGTGTGTATGTGTGTCGTCAGGTGTGCACCTGTACACACAAACACACACACACACCACTGATTTAACACACATGCATCAAACATTAAGACACACAGCGTTAACTTTACGTGCCTGTATTAGCATGCCAGGCGTGTAGCTAGCTGGCAGGCCCATGGAAAGTTCCGCCTGTCGTTAATGGCTGTTTCTATGCCTGACTGTGAGCATTTTTAGAGTTTATCTCAAGTGTCCCGAGTCTGCTGGGTACTTGTGTGTGTGTGTGTGTGTGTGTGTGTGTGTGTGTGTGTGTGTGTGTGTGTGTGTGTGGCTGTATTTCCTCTCATTAGGAGCTTGTAACTGGAATTGGAAGTCCATTCACAACATGCACACAGTTTGATGGTGGATTGGCAGGACCAGATTTGAAGCTAATTGAGGAAGTAGGCGCTTTTTAATGCAAACCCACTTTTTTTATTGCCTCTCCTTGCTCAGCCCCCTCCGCCTGCTCTCCTCCTTGTTTGCTGTGACTCCCTCCATGGCCTGCAGACATCCTCTGACACCCCCCCACTCCTGTGTATACCCCCACCAATTTTAGTGCCACATACCTGTTATTTCTGTCTTCCCATTATTCCACTTGTGCCACGTCGTGCCTTTGATCGTGCAAATGCTTTACTTAAAACTTTTCCTTTCACGTTGGGATCAACCTCTTTCTGTTAGGTGCATGTCTCACGAACCACTAGACTAGTTTTAATAAAACCTTTAGGAAGTAGTCCTTACACCTACAGCTTAATTCAAGATGGCCTCACCTCAACACAAGAATTGCTACAAGGCTGTCAGTTTTACAGGTATTGAGTTAAACTTTGGTATGATAGTAGCTGAGATTTATTCACAACACATACTTTTAGATCATCTTAATTTAAAACTGGAATGAAAGAGACAAGGAATTTTAGGTTTATGATTAAAGCTGTTATAACGAATCTGCAAACAAGATAGGATTTGAATGCAAACATGGTCATGGAACACTCACCCCTACCCTCTGGTATCTTCCCTGAGACTCGGAAACCCATGTTGCCAGTGCTAGTGATAGCACTAAACACCAGTCGCAGTTTTCTAGTTCCAAACATCTTTTGTTGTCCATGGCGTTTTTCTTTTTGGGACTCTGGTAGTTTGTCCTAAAGTTGAAGTGTTTTTTTTTTTTTGTATCTCCACAATATATTTATAGCTATACGAAGAAAGTTGTTAAGAGGCATGAAAAAAATGTTTTAAGCTAATTTGTTTTCTAAATTTGCCAGTGCAGCTTTAAGATAAGAAATAAAAGAAAATGACAAGATAGACACAGATTCCTTAAAAATAATTAAGAAAACACAAAGTTCACAAATTATATAATTAGAATTTACTTTGGGAGGAAGAAAAGGTCTTGAGATTTCCCTAAGTTTGGTGTAGACAGCCTCAAGCCATTATTATCCTGCACATACTCCCTCCCTGCCCTCAAACCGGACCCCCTAAAAATCTCTAAAATATCCCTAACTCTAATACACACACACACACACACACACACACACACACACACACACACACACACACACACACACACACACACCCCCCCGAATGAGTGTGTGAAATCCTGAGGCTGATTGAGGAGGAGGAATGTGACCTTCTGACCCTGTGCTGTGGGGAGGGGTGTTATAAATGTGTGTGTGTGATGCTAGGTAACAAGTGATTTTATGTACACTTTCTGAGGGCTTGCTGTTCCCAGAAGTGTCGTCCCTCATTTTTTAGCCCAAAACTGACGCACGCACGCACACACGCACGCACGCACGCACGCACGCACGCACGCACGCACGCACGCACGCACGCACGCACACACGCACGCACGCACGCACGCACGCACGCACACACGCACACACACACACACTTTGGCAAACAGGATATTTGATAAATGGTGAAATTCAGTGTGTAAAACGGATTCTTTCATGATTTGCAGGCATATTTGAAAGATGTGCATGCAAAAAGGGATTGTGTCTCAAATCTCTCAGGTTTCTTTGCTGTCTGTGTGTGGGGGGTGAGGGGTGGCAGGTTTCTCATGTAGGTGTTACTGAATAGTCTTACCAGCACCCACCCACCCACACACACACACACACACACACCCTCACCCACACACACACACACACACACACACACACACCACCCACTGAGCCAGCTTTGTCATGGCCTGTAAAATTGATGATTTGAATGTCTCTTGTGGGAGGGTGTGCCTGTCCATTCAAAAAAACTGCATGTTTATGCATCTCCGTGTGTCCAGGGAGGGTGAGTGCAAAAAGGGGGGAGGTGGAATTCACTTCTTGACTCGCCATCACTGTCTTAATTAAGACTCATGGCATCCAGCCGCTGATGGAGCTCAGTATTAGTGGCAGGGGCATGCTGCGTGCAGGCCCGGACGGCAGCAGGTCCCCTGGCAGTGAATGTGGGCTTATTGTCTGGACTCTGTGGTTGTCCTCCCTCTCTCTTCTTTATTAGTCGCTTGTAATGTAGAGCTGATTACACTGATTATAGGTCACTGCACTGAAACACAAGGTACGGCAGAGGTCTTCGAGCCAGAGGAGATTTAAAGCAAGTCTCAGAGTCTTAAAGCCACCTGCTCTGCTGAATTTTCACTTTACTTTTCTTTTACATGGATTTATATACATCTTGCACCTGCCTATTCCCATTTTGGCAGAATTGATCTTAAATAAATGGTATCCAATTGTTACTTTGATTGCCTGCCTTTTGTCATTTGACAACTTGTGATAAATCCTGAGCGCCTGATCTGGCAATCACCAGTCTGGCTGGTCAAGTTGAAAATGCTAAATCATGTCCACTTGCTGAGAATTTTTCTTATTCTGCGTCTTTACAGTTTAGAACTATCTTTTAGTTTTTTTAATGTTCCAAATTAAAGTTGGAATGCTTTTAGTAGCGTCTGCAAGGCCCAAACATGCATGTTGGATGAAAGCATCTACTAAATGAATAAACATAAACATGTCTTTGCTCCAAAGTGCACATTATAGCCCCGGATTCCAGCGTCTGAGTATGAATGCTAATCTTTGCTTTTCATGTCTAGAAACAAAAGCTTTGACATTGCTTGCTCAATGGTCGTCAGGTTTTCAGTTACCCAGTTACCATAAGTTGGTGTCTTTCTTACTTTTTCTTGGTAAAACCTAAAGGCTTTAATTCTGAGTTAATTATTAGCACAACATTCCATCAGTATTGTTACTAATTAAGACATGGTGGCAATGTCGCCTCACAGCAAGCAGGTTGTAGGTTGAAAACTCGGCTGCAGCCTTTCTGCATGAAGATGGCATGTTCTCCCCGTGCATGCATGGGCTTATAGTAGTCATCCACAGGCCAAAAACATGGAACAGTTCCATGCTACAGGTCCATTCACTGCATTGCTATATCCACAATTGTACGTCACTTTGGAATAAAAGCATCTGATAAATAAATAAATAAACATGTCTTGAAAACACAACTTTATTTTTAACAACCAAGAAAACTCCAAACCTGGATCCAGTTGCAAAGATTCAACTTATTCCCTGAAAATGTTTTTCACTCTAAACATCAAAAGGGATCGTGCGTCAGGTTGTGTGTGCACATGCACAAGTGTGTGCACGTCAGTGTGTTGGTGTGTGCCGTGAAGAGGAAGTCGCCGTGTTTGTTTAAACTAAGCACGCTCAGCCATGTGGGACAATTTAGCGGGAATGAGAGCCTTACGCTCCTCTATTCTCTAAAACTTCTCCTGTGCGGCGCTGCACCCCCCACCCCCCAGCCTTCTGAATGGGCGGCTGTCTTTTGATGGTGGCGGGGTTGGGGTGGGTTGGAAGAGGGAGGACTTAGACAGGTTAAAGCTGGAAGTGGGCTGCATTTACAGGAAAAAATCATAGTCCCAATTATTTTTGTCACTATTGAATTCATGATGATTTTATTCGATTAGTTGGGAAACACTGCTTTTATTCATCTGTAGGTGAAAACACACTGTGTGTGTGGCTCATCTAAATAAGAGCACCAGCTGATCCCCAAACGCACACAGAAAACGTCACTCTGCAGGGCATTATGAAGTGTATTTACTTTACCAAAGCCTTCCACCCTATAGCCTATAATTAAATATTTTGAATAGAGGACCTCTGATCACCACTTTCACCACTTCCTAACGTAAAGCCTAAAGTATCCAAAATTCACATTTTAAACAGACTGCAGACACTGATTTACTTAGGTAGCCTAGCTGTGCTGTTTAGTGGTGATTCAAAACTTATGAGCTGTATAAATTATGGGACCAAAATAACTTATCATATTAGAATAATATAGAATACTACAAAAATGCCTATTTTTGTAACATTTTAGTCATTAGCTCATCGTTTAAATTCAATTTTCTGCTCTACTGATCAGTCAGATGATCAAAACCTGGACAGAAGGCACTACTGTAAAAGCAGCGAAGAGCCGTGGATTTTCAGGCAGTGCAAACAAAATGTGATGTCTGCGTAAAAAATACTGAATATCTATAGAACACAGAGTCATGACTAATTTCTGACATGCATCATATGTTGTCTTGTGTTTTGCCCTTGTTCTGCCATCTTTGCTCACACCTACTTTTAAAAAGATGCATGTGTCAGTGGCAGACGCACGGTAAGAAATGCAAGCAAAGTGGAATTTGACAAAAATTTAAATATAAGAAAGTGATTTTTGTCACATTGTTCTCATGAGTGGTGCTGAAAGTGTTCATGTGCTACCAGCCCTTTATTATGTCCAGCATGCAAAAGCAGCAAGCTCACATTACATCTGCATTTCATGGATCACTGTGTTTTATAGTAACAAAACCAATGCAAAGCCAGTGTTGTAAATGTCCCAAACACTATCAACACCATAGGATGCAGCTCCATAGCAAGGAAACATGCATATTGAATATATTAACATATGTTTTTGCAATAGGGAGAGCGAGGCAGACAGACAGAGAGTTTGAACTTGAGCTGAGTTCACTCCTCCTCCTCCTTGTCACCATGGTGACAAGAGGTAGATATTACTTTGAAATAACATGCATTTCTGAAAATGGCACTGTGTTTAATCAAAAGACTCCCAGACTGTAGTTCATGAGGAACAGACATTTGTTTCTCTTTTATATCTTTATAGTTTCATTAGGGTAGGCTCAGTTCCTCCCTTAAAGGTGAGAGGGGAGGTGAGAGTACAGGATGTGTTCAGGGCCGCGCGTTTCCCAGTTTTTCTACACATAAAAGCAACAAGTTCACAAAACAAACATATCTAGAGCCCATTTTGTAGTAACTTTTCAAGGTCTTAATTCATTTCTATTGTTTTATTCGTTTTCTATTCTATTTGTGCTTTGATGGAACAGTTTCATGTTGCCTCCCTCACAGACGAATGACTTAAAACCCTCTGGCTTTCACCTTGATACAGGAAAAATCACTGACTTCTATTTCCTGTAAAATTTACATTGGCAGTATTTGTATTAACTTTATGAAAACCAGACCTGTCAGCTTGAACGTGCACATCTCTTAACTGCTGGGTTTGATTGTACTTGGAGCACAAAAATGGGCCTTGAGGCTAAAGGGATGCAAGGAATCTTAACAATCCTTGGAAGTTAATAGTAGATGGAGCTGAAGGAGACGAATTCCATGTAACTTGAGTAATATTATTAGAAGGTTAAACATGCAAAAGGGCTCAAACTGGGTGTGTGTGCAGCTTAACATGCTACTACCAGTAAGCCCGACTTGGCTTTTAGTCTCCTGACCCGTGAGAGCAGCCTGTCTGCCAGTGGCCAGACCTAGCGTTGGAGATCCGAGGTGTTAGGAAGGGGTTTCCTGTGAGCTCTCCTCGTGCACGGTGCTCTGCCCTCAGCAGAGAAAACTCTTAACCAAAGTGGGGCTGGAGGAGGAATTTAAAAAACAAGGAGGGGATTGGGGTTAGGAGGGAGGAAGAGGGGCTAAGGAGGGGAAGAAAAAAAGACAAAAGGAGAAGAAAAATCTGGAAGCACTGCTATAAAGAGGAGTGAGTCATGTTCATGCGTTTGTGGGAAAATAGCCACTTCCTTTGTATAAAAAACACACAAACACCAACAAAACACAACTGGCTCTGAACAGGGTTTTCACATCAAACTCAGTACTGATGCAGACTGATACTATAGGAGAAGGTGATCAATTACAAAGTATTTAGAAGTAAATAAAAGTAATCTGTGTAGTTAGATGAAGTCTAATGAATGTAGCTGTGATTTTAGTTCCTCCTAAGGGCTGATTAGTTGATTTCCTGCCTTTTAAAACGCTGCTAGCTGACACGTTGCTGCTCCATCACCACAGGGGGTCCTCCACAGTTGGCACCATGCTGATTTTTCACATGTAAAGCTCTTGGATGAATCGAGTTTTCCTTGAAAATGTTATTTCTCACCATGAACTGATCACAGGTCTAAGGTGCTATGATTAATCTGAAGTGTTTTTATTTATTTTGCCCATTAATGTGGGATTTTGACTGTTTGTTTCATATAGCTCAACCTCCTGAGACCACACATCGTCACATGAGGATATCAACTTTCATACATCAATATTTTATTCTATATAGTTTATTCACAGGGACTTTCTTTTTATTTGTAAGATTAATCTTTTTATTATTAAATATACATTTTAATTACTAATTGCACAAAATATGTTAAAGAGGTCCTAATATTTAGATTTTCCAAACGAAGACACGACTTATCAGAGAACAGCAAACACTGACTCAGGATGTGAGAGGGTCTGACAGCTGTCTTATTGAATTCAATTGTTTACAAATGATAGGAGAAAGTAAACAACCAGCCTTAAAATTAATCACCTGTTTAAACATAAAGATGATTGTAGGGGAGCAGTCATAATATTGCTTTATTAAAAATCCTAACTTTATTTTGCCTGACCAATAAGGCCGATGTTTGCCACTCTGGACCATGTGCATCCTGAATCTTTTGATGAACTTAGTAAATATGATTCCAGAAGTAAATTTGTTTCGATTGTTGGTGTGAATTAGCGTTTGTGAGTTAACAGACTTGGAAAAATGTCGGATTATTTTCAGTACTGCTCAGCAAAGATCATTTTTTGTCGTATCTTCAGTATGCATAAAACATAAAACATGAAAGCATTATTAACAATAAATCAAATGACCTTTCAAATAAAAAACAAGTGCTTGTTTAAGTTTAAGTGTTATAGGACAAAAACAAAAGTATAGAGCAACAAAGGAATCCTCTTTGCATTTAGTGCCATCAGTATTGGCCAAAGGAAAACCCACATCAGTTGACTTCTGAACCTCAGCTCTTAGCAGCATGTTGATGCTGACGGTGCTGAAGTTGGTAGCATCTCTTATTAAGATGGAAGTCATGCTGTAGATGTCTCCTATAGTCATGAGCAGGATGATGGTGGAGTGATTAGGACACTGATGGTAAGTTTTACCCCACCTTTACTACAAAAATAAGCTCATCTTTACGTGTGTGTGTGTGTGTGTGTCTGTGTGTGTTAATCAGTGTGTGAAGGCAGTTCTCAAACATCCGTAAAGCTAAGTGCTGTCAGTCTGTAGAGAGGAGTGATGGAAATGCTGGAGACATCAGTTTCAGGGATTAGCAATGTCGCTAACTCAGTTTGCCGCTGACCTTCAGTCACACACATTGTTTAGCTTTATCACTTCCTCTCGTCTTAGTGCATCTTTTTTCCTTCTTGTGCTTCAGTATAGATTTTCTGCCCTCCTCAGTCTTCTTCTTGAGTGAGTTACGTTGCTGCTACGTGGCCACGTGGCAAGTGCTGAACTGTCAGGGCCTCTGCTGCAGGTTTACAGCCTACTGGCCCCCAGCCCAACCACACGCACGCACGCACGCACGCACGCACGCACGCACGCACGCACGCAAACAGCCAACTCACAGTTATACGGCTGCAGGAAGAAGGGCCAGCTGCAGCAGATGTGTGCATCTGGTGGAGACAGCAGTGCTAATGTAAAGCTAGCAGCAAACACAGAGCCTATTGTAAAGTCTTTGCTGTGGTAAAAAATAAAGAATGTGTCTGAAACTTCACTCTTAATTTGCTGCACTCATTGGATTTTCTCTACCTTGTTTCCCACACACACTGCCTGCTGTCTGCAGAATGACAGGCAGGACTAATGTTTGCTCTGCAGCAATAACACAATTAGGATTCCTCACATTTCTTCCTCAGCGCTCACTCAACCTCCGGCCCTCTGATTCCCCCCCATCAACGTTTCCCTCTACCCTTTCCCCTGGTCTTATCGCTTTCCTTCCTTTCTTCTTCACCTCCTCCATCTTTACTTCCTTCTTGTACCTGCCAGTTTCATCCTGCTTTGACAGGCAACTGATAAACGATTCAATAACATTAAATAGCCTTGTTTTTATGTTCTTTGTTACAAAACAGCACTCCTGTGTGAATCATGGGAAAGAAAGTGTGTGTGTGTGTGTGTGTGTGTGTGTGTGTGTGTGTGTGTGTGTGTGTGTGTGTGTGTGCGTGTTATATTCATGGCACACTTCTCCCATCCATTCCACTGCACTTCCCCTCAGGCTTTCATGCAGGTGATCGTCCAACATACACCAATTAACCTTTTCCTTTTTTGCACGCACGCACGCACGCACACACGCACGCACACACGCACTCACACGCACGCACGCACGCACGCACGCACGCACGCACTCGCACGCACGCACGCACACACGCACGCACACACACACGCACACACACACACAGACTGGAAGTACTCTCCCACTGTTCCTGACCTGAGTGTAAAATAACCATTTCCTCTTCATTTTGTTCCCAAGGAAAACTGATGCCTCCCTCCCTCCCTGTTCTTCTTCCCCACCTTTCTCCCCTTTTCTCTTTCTCTGCTCTCCCTCATGCTTCCTATCCCGCCACCTTTTCTTTCTCTCCGACCCTGTTTTTGTGCATCGAGGGTGTTGTCTTTGCTCTCTGTTCTCAGTTATGTAACTGTAGTCTCTGCCTGGGAATGAGCTGCTGAGTCTGTGGGATCAGCTTTTATTTGGCCCCGCCCACTGCCCTGGCGACAGCCTATGAGGGAAGCCGATGGCTTCCCATAAGCCACTTGGAAAGCGGAGCTGTGTTTTGACAGAGCAGGGCTATGTCCTGGAGGGTTGGTTTTTCCAGGAAGTTGGTGGCAAGAGAGAAGAATCTAAAGTTTTTGATGAAGCCAGTTTCGAAATGAAACTTTATCTTGGTGTTTTGGCGAAATAGGGCAGATTATCAATGTTTTTATCAGATGTTTGAGATAGATTTTCGGTCAAAAACTCAAGGGAACACATTCTAATGGCTTATTGTGGGAGAGAGACGTCACTGGGTCATCTTTTTCTTGATGGTTCTTGGAAATCTGGTCTGATGAGAGGATTGTCAGGGTTGGTAGATGGATGGATGGATGGGTGGATGACAAGGGAGAAAGGCTTTGCTCAGGGTGCTTATTGTGTGTGTGGGGAAGACGAAGGATGAAAGAGAGAGGGAGAGAAGTGCTGAGGCTGTCGTTTACCAGGCTTAGTCCTGACTTGCCTGCGGTCCGGCTGCACTCAACGATCTGCAGAATTCCTGGCATTCAGAGGAAACAGGAAAAAATACAAACGAGCGACAGAGGGAGAAAATGAAAGAAAAAATAGTTTCATTAGGAGCAAAAGGAGGAACACGCTGATGCTTTTCTGCTTTAATAACATAAGCGTATTGCTCATTATTATGTTTAAATAGTCGTCATGGAAGGTTGCTACATTTCTAAACTCCTGAATTAGAAAGTGGTGCAGTTTTAGTAAACTCAAAGAAGAGGCTTTTATATCATACTCACATGAAAGCGTTTACAAGGAAGTTTTCAAAGTGTTTCAAAATGTTTGCAAAAGTTTTTCATTTCCTTGCACGATTCTCAGGACTTTGCTCTATTGTAGCTGGGATTTTAAATATGTTGAAAAAAATCCACAAGGCAAATCCTAAAGTAATGTCGGTCATTTTGGGTGTTTGGAATCTGTCTCAGAACCCTTCTCACTTGTCAATGTAAGCCAGTATCTCACTGGGCTGTGAAGAGTTGGAGGTAAATTACAAGAAAATATGTTGAATGTTTGCTGACGACTCTGCAATGATGACTCTGTGGCTATTTGGACTGTTTTTGTTTAAAAATGAAGACAGTGGCTGGTAAATCCCATGACAAAATTGAGAATTCTTGCAAATGTATGGAGCCGTATCATATATACGGGTTCAGTTTCCACCAGATGTGTAAGCATCGCGTGACGTCCACAGGAATTATCTGTCATTATAGTGGATGGGTGTGTTTCCAATGGGCGAGTCCCAGAAGTATAGAGACCCATCGCTGCACTAAATTTACGCTTCGAGTCTATTTTTTTACGCGCTTCCAGAACACATCAATATCAGCAGTTCAGATCGGACCAGACAGGAAGTATAACACAAAAGCAGCGTGAAACATCTGAAAACTTTCAAAGTAAAAGTCACATGCAGATTTCCAGTTTCTTAACAAGTAAAAAAAAACAGTACATCATTTCCTGTGTAACCTTCGTACCACAGACGTTTTTGGATACATGCTGCCATCTTTCTGCTTGTTTGTTATCTTGTGAATGGCCAGAATCACACTTGGTCTTGCTGTTCTCTGGCCATTTCATGACCTCACAGGACCAGCTGTGTGTAACGCTTTTGCTGCCGTTTCACGTCTGCGTCGCGTCCTGTAAAGCCGGGGTTAGGTACAAATAAGATGAAGATAAATTGCAGACAACTGCAGGACAATCCCACAAATGTTCTGATGTATTTGCAGTCATGTCCTATGCCCTACGTGACCTGGTTTTATTTATATACATTTTTGCAAAGGTTTCATTTTTACCAATCCAGTGTAATTCCAATTAAAAAAGTGCATATTTTCGTCAGATATTTGTGTCTCCTACTAGTTAGTCCAGAAACCGGCTTTAGGTTTGAATAGTTCTCTCTGTTAGAATCATCCTTAAGCAAGACAGCTTTTTAAATAGCCAATAAATCTTAAACACATGCTTGAAATGTGTGCAACCAAAGAGATTTACTCTCCGCTTTTCAACCTTAGAATATGGGGTTGTAAAATAGACCAATGTTTTTATTTCAATAATTAGATTTAATGAGCTTATTCCTGCAGGGAGATGACAACACTGCTTCCAGCTTGCACATATTTGGTGGAACTGGTTTGAATTAACCGATTAAAGTTTTACTAACAGTGAAGCGAAAGCTTGAAGCATCATCTGATTGGGGACCTTCATAGATTTGATAACATATGTTCTGTTTCACCTGCTTAGCAGGAGAACCAAGGTGCTAGAGTTTAGAGAAGAGCTGGTTCATTTACAGTTAGTGAGTGAAACACGTGTGCACGCTCTCATAGGTGTCCGCTGCATTCCACCCCACCCCGCTTTGAGTTCTTTTTCGTGGATGACATATCATTACGGCAATTACAGGGCAAAAGAACCTTAGCCGTGCACACAAACTGAGGCGTGCACACATGAAGGCACAGTACAAATGTATACCCACACACACACACGCACACGCATGCACGCACACACACACACACACACACATGGGCCAAATGCATTTAGGGAAATTGACTTTTTTTGTTTAAGATGTATGGCCTTTGCACTTTGATGCTCGGGACCCACTCTCTCTCTTTCTCTCTCACACGCACGCACGCACGCACGCACACACACACACACACACACACACACACACACACACACACACACACACACACACACACACACACACACACACACACACACACACACACACACACACACACACACACACTCACATGCTGTTCATACGTGCCAAAGCTGCTAGCCAATGTGGTAACCAAAAGAAGTTTCATCTTTTATAAATCCTCCCTCTGTCTTCTCCAAGTGTGTGTGTCAATGTGAGCACAAGCACTGCATTCCTCTTCTCTTTCCTCTCCAACCTTCTTTCTCTCTTCCCTCACCCTCCCTCCCTTCTTTTCTGCATCTCCCTTTCCCCTCCGCCTCTCTGTCCTGGTAAAAAGGTACCAACGGTGTGTGAGTGTGTGTGTGAGTGTGTGTGTGTGTTAGAGAGTGGGTGAATAAAAGAGTGCAGGTCTGAATACCTTTTGTAAAAGGAGCTGGGGTTGAATGGGAGTGTTGTTTGTGGCAGTTTCCCACAATATTTAGAATCGACCCCCATTTTTTACACAGACACACACACACACACACACACACACACACACACACACTGAAAATCTTAGCTGATAAGATGGGTTTAAAAAGGACATGGCACAATTCCAGTCATGTTTTGTGGTTTTACTGTGTGTGTGTGTGTGTGTGTGTGCGCGCGCACGCTCTGTGATGAAAAGTAATTTGAACATTGACACTGGAGAGCATTCCCAACTGCTCCACACACCCAGCACCAGGAAGTGGATACCTACACTTTCCTTTTAGTCCGTTATCTCCTCCTGTGTCCCATTCAGATGCTCATTGCAGGATCAGCACTGCTAACTTAGCTCCATATTCATGACAGTCAAACCACATCATGACAGACAATAACACAGCCAAAGTTCAGTTTCAGTTCTCCATCTCACTGCCTCTTGTTTCTCCTTTTTTTCTGCTTTCTCTGTTGCTGGTAAAATACACACAGAGCAAAATTCCCATTCCTGCATAACACAAGTCTTTTAGGGCCTTTTCTCCCTTAATATTTATCAAAGGGGGAAACACATTTTCTTCCCTGCATGTGAAAGCCACTCCACAGTGTACAAATGGCTTCACAGTGGTGGTGGAAATCAGATTTATTTGAAGTAGCATCAGTGAGCTGACTTTGCAAACCTGCAGTTTAAATGAAATGTACATTCAGCTTACCTATGCTTGCAGGACTCAGAGCTGCAGGATTGTGGCGCAGCATATCAGAATTAAAGCAGCAATGGCAAATTTGGAAAACAAAATAGCTTAAAACATGTTTAATGCCTCTTAACAGTGTTCTAACATAGTATAGCTATAAATATTTTGTGGATATTTAAAAAAAATGAAAAAAAATTAATAAAGTGGTTCTCACGCATTTGTCTAAAATGTTGTTGATTTAGCGTCCAGGAAACAGCAGAGTCAAAGCTAACTGCTAGCATTAGCAACTCCGCAACATGGCAGAGCTCCTTCAAACTTGTGTTATTAGTGGAGATAAAACATCACCGTTGCAAAGCAAACAGAGTCAGTGGTAGAGTCGCGTTGCTGTTAGCCAATCAGAGGCAAGATGTCCGACTATCAGGAAGCAAGACTCCAAATCCTGCCGTCTGTAGCTCAAGTCTGATCTGGCTCACTTCTAGTTCTTGAACCAAGAGCGCCAGAGCTTTTTTTCCCCACCGATCGACTCACAAGGCAATAATTTATACTAGAGACGACTGCAGTGAACTTGGTCTTTAAGTCCTTTACTAATTGACTTTGTAGTTTTTGCGTGTATTTATCTGCTCTTATCCGCATCCATCAGCGTTTGCACAACTCAACCACCATAGAGGGAGCTGCACTTGTTCACAGCTCACATTTTAATCAAAAGAAAATGGGGTTTAAGGGATTTTTATTCCTAACTTAAATGTTACAATGTCATCCCTTAACCCTGTGAGTGGGTTGTTGTATTTTATGTATTTACGTTTTTAAAAGCAGCTTGCTGAGACAGATGTTGTTTGGATGCATTATTTTGTTTAGCTGTGTGGATCAATGGTGTTTTTAATTCCAATGAAATTAATACTTTTGTGCAGTATTTTTTACAATATTTGTGCATGTTTACTTTGTTATGCAAAGTTGTAGATAAATGTGCAAAGTGACACGAGAAAATCAGGCCAAACATTTGAGGTGTTTTCTAATTCAAAACACCATATTTTCTCAAAGAATACGACATAACTGATACAAAAAGAAGTCTGTCTGATCAGCTGCATTCCATCTCAAAAAGCTGTTGACACCAACTCTTTTCTTTCCATCTGAAAGGCCTTAAAAGTTCAAACTGCCTGCTGTCCTACTTTCTGGATATTTTATAGATCACATTTTACTCCCCTGCCTGTCCCTTGGTAATAGATGTTTGACGGACAGCGTGATTACATCTGAAATCAATTCTTATCTCTTTTTGTGACACATTCGCCCATAAAATGGGCTTGTCACGTCAGTCATGTGTGAACTGTTCATCTTCTACTAAAAAGGCTGGGTGTACAACTTTACAGTTGTGGTGTTTGTCACCTGTGAACTAGATCACATGGAAACAAATCCAACGGGTTTATGATAAATTAGAGCTGAAACGTGTTAAAGACCGACAATGGACAGTTGGAATGATTAATCAAATCAAAATGTGCAAAAGGTTTTGAGTAATGTAATCAACAAACCTATTAGTCATCAAGTCAAACAGCAGGGGAGGATTACTATTTAGTTTTTCAAACTAATCATTATTAGAATCTATTTTCTTTTTTTATCAGAGGGAGCAGCTAATCAACTGCTTACTGCTGAAGTTTAAATAGACACGGTACATTTGTTTTTTTAATGGATAGAAAAACAATTCTGAGTAAAGATGGAAAATATGCCGAGGTTTTGATTTTAGATGATGCTGATGTCGCACTTATATAAATTGCAAAGTCATTTTCCACAATGAATGTAGTTTTAGCTAAATATCCCATGAATCCTGGGCTGCACAGCGCGCTGTTGCCTTGCAGAACGAAGGTCTCGAGTTCAAATCCCAGCCTGGGGTCTTTCTGCATGGAGTTAGCATGTTCTCCCTGTGCATGTGTGGGTTCTCTCCAGGTACTCTGGCTTCCTTCCACAATCCAAAAATATGACTGTCAGGTTGATTGGTCTCTCTAAATTGTCCTTAGGTGTGAATGTGTGCATGGTTGTTTGTCCTGTGTGTTTCTGTCACCCTGCGTTGGACTGGGTGTACCCTGCCGAGGACTGCTGGAGATAGGCACCAGCCACCAGCAACCCTGCATGGACAAGCGGGTATAGAAAATAGATGGATGGATCCCATGAAGCACTGAACAGAATCAATAGAAACTCTCAAAAAGTCTTCATTAGATGTTCAGTACATCTACACCTGATTAACTTTTAGAGTCAACCTAATTTAAGGTGGCTAATTTCCCCTAAACACAAAAATGTCTGCAGTTCGGTCAACTTTACTGATACGGAGCTAACAATTGCTATTTTAGCAGCCGAGCGGCATCTCTAACACATAATATGAGTGCTGACAGATTGCACAGGATTGTGCAATACTGTGTGATAATGCACATAAAGTTTTATCTTTCTAGATTCAAACTAAAGGGCTGTCATTCTTATGTTGAAGATTTGGTTTCAAAGAGGTGGTGCACTGCTGGTGTGTCAACACAGGTGGTGTTCAAACACTGTCTGGCACCTTTCTGTGTAAGAAACCTGTCCCGAGCCTCTGAGCCTGCAAAGCTGCACTAAATGGACAAGAAGAGTTCCTCAGATCAAAATGAATGTAAAACAAGCAATGCCAAGCATAAAATACTTTCTCTGTGAAGAGGTTGCATAAACTTGTGGTTGTAGCGGGGAGGAGGTGGCAGGCACTCGACTGGAAGTAAGTCAGACGGTCTGTTAGGTGGTTGTGAAAATCCATTATGCTTCATCGGGATGGACAAACTGGAGTCATCGGGCGTGTGTGTGAATAATGAATGACTGTGAGTAATGACTGTCGGGTTATGAGCTCAGAGCTGCTGTAGAATATCTGGGCTTTCTTTATGGTGGTGGTGCGTGTGTGTGTGTTTTACTCTATGCATCTTTTATGTCTAAGACAGAGTTTCCATGCTTACACAGGGCTTTCTGTTTAATGACAGAGACACGTGTACATGTGCACACACACACACACACACGTGCACTCACACATACATAACCTTCATGGACACAGACAAGTGGCTGATTGTTTTCTGGATCCAACATGGAATTTTTGAAATGAAACATTTTATCCATGCATGGAATTAACTTCTTATTTCTCCTGCATTCCACTGGACAACCAAAACCTCCCTATACGTGTGTGTGTGCTTGTTTCTGTGTGTGTGTGTGTGTATAATACAAGTATAACGATGTCTCAAGCTGTCAACAGCTGCTGTCATTATTCATTCATTTATGTTCATTATTCATGCACAGATGCAATAACTTTCCGGTACATCCTATAGGAAGCATGTGGGAAACGCAACAGCTGCAGATTAAAATGCAGCTTTAGTTACTTTCCAAGTGATGGAGCCTAAAATGCAAATGGTCACAAATTATCAAAGTAGTCTTCATGACCAGAGACGAGGAGTGCTTTCTTTTCTGCACTCTGCAATTTCACACATGAGTTCGTCCAAATGCTGCAAAAGGCTGTGTTTAAGCTTTGAGGATGCCAGTACCCAACTGAAGGCACGCATGTTGTATTTATCTTCAAGCGGGTTTATCATTACGTGAAAAGAATAGTTAGACAGTTTGACTTCTTTTTCAATTTTTTTAGTAACAGGTTTAGGATTCTTCTAGTCTTTGTTAAATCCAATAACCAGGAAAACAAGAATTTTGTTGATCTGTAGCTGGTAACAGCCATGAAACTCATGGAACGGCAGTGAGAAAGTGACCAAATTTGACCACAGGATGTCATTCTTACTTACATCTTGCACCTTTCAATAAAAATAATTCAGATATTGTATAAAACCTTGGAAATTCTTTGACATTTTTTAAATTTAGCCCCATTTTTTACAAACTTTTCTTAGTATATATAAAAAACAAGTTGAATGCAAGCACAAAATAATTCTTAGTGATTTTTTTTCTGTGAAAAAACAAAATGTGTGAATAGAAATGTAAACAAATCAAATAAACTTTATAATAAAATGTAAGCACAGTCTAGGTAGGTGTAGTACCTATTGGTCATGGTTGAGTCATTTGTATATTTTCTTAATGCCGAGCTGCTCATGTCCATTGTCCTGCGCACTCTGCTGCGTTCTTTCATGGAGCTGAAACAACTTTTTATTTCCATCTTCTGCAGTGTTCGCACATTTTATGAAATGTTGTACTCTGCTGGACAGCTGTCCTCTCAGCCAAACCACTTTCATATTATTGAATTAGCTTCTGGAAGCTAACCCGCTGCTTTAATCCTCACTGGGTCCACTCCCTATTGGTCTGCTGTCGTGTGACCCAGACATGACGACCTTTGGAATCCTGTGAAAGCTATTATATTACTTCCCAGTTTTTAGTTTTTGGTCTAACTTCTGTTTGTATCAACCATGTGAGTGAGGACCCACGACCCTAGGATGCAGCATCACAGATTAGGAAGTTGTGTAAGATGGAGAAGTCTTTATATTCTGAGTATTTGTCTGGTTTGAAATGATAAAATAGTATACCACGCTCATAAATTACATTAGCATGAATTAATTAGGTTTAATTTTGCTGTTGGGCTCATTATAACAGCTTCAGTGAAAGAAAGTTGGGCTCTTTGCATCTGATTTTAGTTGCATAAGCAACATGTTGCAGAAAATAACAACCCTAACAAAACTAAAACACCATCTATCGCCTGCTGCTTTCTCCAGTTTCATAAATTAGTTTAAACTTTACCAAATGGGACCCAGATCCTGAGCAACTGTTTATGTTGACTTTTCTATTTGTCAGAGGTTTGAATAAAAACACTTTCTGCATGAGTTAAAGCCACAACTTAGTAAATTTAGTTTCCAGGAAAAAAATGACAGCTAAGAAAATAAAACATTTTAGGAATCTAAGTTATTAGACACTGCTTTTATCTTCCAGTCGGTTTCATATATTTATCATTTTCTTTTTGTTTTAAAGTTTTCCTTCAGAATTTCTCACCCCTTCCCTCTCTTTCATCCCAACCATTCCCACTCTCCTCCGTCTTGCTCCTCTCTTTTTCCTGGCAGAGCTGACCGTGGTGTTACCAACTGTCTGTGAAGTGTCCTGGATGTGTGTGTGTGTGTGGGTGTGAGAGAGAGAGTGTGTGTTCAAGGCAGGCTGTCTAGGCTGAACTGGGAATGGGGCTCAGACGGAGGAAGACGGTGAAACAAAGACGGTGGAGAACAAAGCCGAGCATTAAAAGAAGAGAAGGTTGATTGAAAAATGCTGAATGATACTGAAGGGGTGGTGTGAGTGTGTGTGTGAGTGTGTGTTTATACAGCAACAGCACAAACGCCAGCTGTAGGAGCCCTGTCAGTGTTAGAGGAGGACCAGCTGAAAGAGAAGACACAACAGCACACAGCTGTTTTTGGAGGACGTGCTCATGGTGCTTTTGTTCTATCTGTTGTTTTCTTTTACAGATGAATGGAAATCCCTTAAACATACATACTATATACTGTATTTGTCCTCTTGAGGGTTAAATCAGGCTTTAGTCAGCAGCTCCTGAGCAGCAGCACCAAACTCCCCATCCCTACATGAGTATGTGATCTACCTCCGGCTATAAATCCGTGTATTTGTGTATATATTTGTGTGAGAGCTTCATTATGCTCGTCCAGAACATTTTTGGCAGAACATTCTCAGCTTGCATACATTCCCCCAGAAGAGATGGGATCTTTAGTGACTTGGTTGTATGTTTATCTATGTGGTTTTCTCTGTGTGGACGTGGAAGCATATACAGTTTAGGATTTGGGTTCACATCCTGATTACGACCACGTGCAAAGCTGACACACGCCACATGACGCTGCCCTATACCCCGTTAGGTGATGCCATGTTATTTTCCACTTAAGATAGAAGCAGTGCTTGTTCTTTCCTTTTTTTGTGTGGTTTTCTTTTGAGTTTTACTCCTATTATTATGCTAGCAGAGGAAAACGTCTCCAGATTTAGCTTCCACCTACTTCCACGGAGCCGACTGACCCTAGAGGACCTTAAAAGACTTCTCTGCCTTTGTGTTTGAGACCTAAAGTAGAAACGCGCTGTGTGTCTGTGTTGCATTAAATTACCAGACGGTTCATTTACTCCTATTGACCTACAAAACGGAGATCCTTTTCATCTGACGTTTCTTTTATTCCTCGGTTTTCCAAACAGGATATACTCATAATCCTTAAAACTATTGTTGATGGTGCAACGCTTTGAGTTGGTCTGACTCTCAACTTTTTCCTCTTTAATCTTTTTTGTCCTTTGATATCAACAAGATATGACTTGCGGTGTTTTCACTAAAGTTTATATTCTTGTACAAAGACGGTGCTGGAGGGAAAACGGCACCGCAGGAAATGCTGGAATGATTAGGCTTTTGTTTCCTTTTCTGCATTACTTGACCTTTATCAATTCAATTCAACTGAGTTTATCTAGTTTACAACAAGTCACCTCAAAGCGCTCTACACAAAGCTACTAGTTCAGTTCACTTTATTTTGATGTCATTGTCTGGATCAGTGACCAGTGTTGATCCTTGGATTTATTCATCTATGCATCCTATTCTAGTGAAGAATGTTTTCATGTTCATGTGAAACAGTAAAAAAAAATCCAGGCCTTGAAGAGAAATGGTGTTATCTGGATTTCATTGCATTTTATAGAGACTTCAAATACTTGGAAATGCTTGAGTTTCTTTTTGTGGAATATTTGAAAGTTTTAAAAGTGCTTGAATTAAAAAAAAAGTTCCTCAAAGTCCATTTGGAAATTTGTTGCAGCTTGATTACTTAAAAATTAGTGAAATAGTTGTTTTTATGGGTGAATCATCATCAAGGTGCTGGAAAACCATGCAAACTCGCGCTGAAAGTGCCTGATTTAGTGTGCGATGTGTGTGAAACTGCACCAGGTCAAGCATCACATGTTTTTATGAGGTCTTTCAAGGTAATTTACATGTAAATATTCCCAGCAGCAAAATTAAGTACTTATGATGCATCCAGGACTTAAATCTGGCATTTATATATTTTTTAAATAACAAAAACTGACACCTGTGTTATGGTTTGTAAAATCATCACATGAACTGCTGTGAAATTTCATAAATTGGAGCAGATTTAAGATGGACCACTTTACTTTGTTGTACTCAGAAGAGGTGTCATAAACTCTAGTTCTACCTTTCAGAGACCTATTTATGGGTTAGATAGTAATTATTTATTCTGCACAGAAACACATGAATGGACTTTGTTATATTGAGGTTTAATCACTTGCTTCCATTCATTATGTTAGGTTTACTGGAACTTTTTCTTTTGTCTAATGCTCTAATTTAACAGAAACTTCCTCAAAATTTGTTTTAAAAGTCAAGATTTTCACAAACTAATGACCTCTTAGAACAACCATGACCAATGACCGATACCTGCCAGTTTGTCTTAATTTTGTTTTTCTTTAAAAAATGCACTGAAATAGTTTGAATGGCATAAAAAGTCATTCTACCATCTTTATAAATCATAATAAACAATAATGATGTTTTATTTCTGTCTGTTTTCCCAGATAGGGAAGTTCAGTCAAGTTCTCCATGAATGTACGTCACAATGATGATGACAGACCAGATTCCACTGGACTTGGCTCCGCCCCCCATCCTGAACGGGGAGGTCCCTCTCATGCCTCACATGGTTAACGGTGATGCAGCACAGCAGGTAAGGCATTGCACACACACGCACATGTTCTGATTACTACCCAAATACACACAACAGCTCATTTCTTTGTTGCTGTTTCATCATGAGTCTCATGGGTTGTTGCTGCAGGTAATCAAAAAGCTGTTAAGTTCTCAATTTAAAGACCAAGAAAAAGCAGCCAGAAGGCTAAAAGCATGTTGAATATTCACACATAACCACCGGAGGTCTGAAAGAGAACAGCACATCTGAATGCTAGAACCACCTTCAGTCTGACATCTGCACAGGAATGGATCATTCTAATTAAAACCACCGCAGTTAGTTCAATTAAGCTGAATTATTTTCTAAATAGTGTTCTTTCTGTTGTTGAGAAATGAGTGTTTATGTGTCATTCTTGGTCTGTTCCCTCACAGCCCAGAGGAAGTGTGTTGGGAGTGTTTTGGCTGCGACACGTTAGAGTTATAGGGGTTTTGGCTCGAGTACACAGCAGTTAGGGAGCTCTTTTTATTGTAACACCCTGCAGTTTAAACTTGGTTCCCAATGTGGAATCACAAAACTAGACGGATGATTATACACATTTGACTCAGCGTTTTTGGGTTCAAATTGTGTGTGTGTGTGTGTGTGTGTGTGTATCTCCTGCCCTCTCAGCGTCTGTGTGGGCACACTGGTGTCTGTGTTGAGTCTAGTGTTTGTCTGCTTGCTTGTCCATCAGCTGTCCTCTTGATCCGTGTGTACCTGCCTACATCTTTCTAACTCTCGCTGAAGGAGGAAAATGGAGCGGCGCACGATTATACAACAACCGCTGAAAATGTGAAATGCACTGCTGGAAATGTCTCACAGAGAACCAAACAGGTGCAAAAGTTTGAAAATAAAGTATTTGCAATTGTTGCCCTCTTTTATGATTAAAGATGCACTCTGATCACCGAGTAAAAACAAATGAGTGGAGAGTCACAGTAAAAAGAAGAGCTGGCTCTGGAGCAATCATCCTATTTGTTTCAGTTGTAGAAGTGTTGCATAACTCTAACAAGATGTTAGTTTGCACCAGCATGATCAGCCACCTCTGTGATTTTAATTGGCTTTGTTAATAAAAAAAAGATGAAATCAGGTGAGTGTTTTTAAGAAACATTTTTAAAGTGCTAATGTTAATTTAAACTCTATAAGAAACAAGAATAATGTGTTTCTATTGCAGCTGAAACTAAAGACAAAATCTTTCATTTACTTTTCTTACAGGAATCTGTGCTGAAACTCTTAGATGTGTTTAAAGTCGTTACTCATGACGGAATCATTTGTGACACAGATGAAAACCACAGTTTCAATATCATCAAGCCTTCTCATGACGAACCTCCATCAGGACCAGTATTCTACTTCCTGTTCAATAATCAGCAGCTGCATGATCAGATTCACTATCGAATTGCTGAGAAACAGATAGCACAGATAAAAAGATCAATGTTGTCTGTAATTTGTCTTTTAAGTGGTGGCTCTCACATTGTTTCCGTTTTCATAATAACAGATAGAATCAGGATCAGGACAGCGCAAACATTGACTTATTAGGACGGGTTGCAAAGTAAATGTTAAAATAATTTTGGGGCATTTTGCGATATGGTTTTTCTATTGCCGATATGCAGAGGTCATGGTCAGCCGATGGCCAATATCTACTGATTATTTTTTGGGCCAGTTTTCATGACTGATATCTAGATGTTTTCCACCTTATCATGCACAACATTTCTGAACCTGAATCAGTTTGAACTCTGAATTTAACCAAATCTGAACTCTGTCAACTGAATTAAAATCATTTCATCAAAGTTAAACAAACAAATCAATAAACTGACCAAGTATTAAATCTAAAAAACAGGTAAACAAAAGGAAATGTCAGCTGACAAAAATGTTTTGGAGCATTTATTAAGCAGGTGTTTTTCAGGAAGGTAAATATACATTTAAATAAAATTCGTCCGCAGCACCAGGCTGTCCACAGATGTGCCTGACTTTAAATCAGCTCTACTAAAGAGGAATGTCAGCTGATGATGTATAAAGAAAATGGTAAATATCGGCCTGATATATCTTTGCAATATCTGCTCTATCCTTAATAACAACAATCTTAAAAAGCTGCTTGGTTACAAAAACAAATCACATTTTCGTTCATTTTAGTCAATATTGAAATCGAGATTTTTTTTAGCTGATTTCACTTTGAGTTTTCCACCTAAAAGGGTTTTATTTAATGTTGGATTAATTATACTTCAACGAAGTAAAGTCATGAAAACAATCCTGTATTTTTCCTAATTCAATCATCTTAATCAGCGTTTCCGGAAGGCACAATCCCAGCCATTTTAACATGTCAGGATAGTGAGAGCGGTTGTTTTAAATGTAGCAACAGTTGTGTGTAAAACACTGAAACCTGCTATAGTGTGTGCAGAGTTCTGATGCATTTATGCTGCTTTAAGGAGGCGCTCCTCTTACTGCCATCAACATGGGCTCATGTAGGGGTTTTCTCAGCCCTTGGGTCGCCCTGTACTATGCTGTGGTTCCCATAGCAACAGCAGCCGCTGCAGCAGACAGAGCAGGAAGTGTGTGTGTGTGTGTAAGGGAGAGGAGCATGTTAGTGCTGAGATGGGAGAAGATGCAGAGACTACCTGAGGAACTGGAGATATGAGGCTCTTGGAACAGCTCACCTGTGGAATATAGACAGTCGTGCTTGTGTGTGCATGCATGCATGTATGTCATTTTATACAGCTGTGCGTGTGTGTGCAATGGAGGGTCACCTGTTTCATGTCTACAGCCACGTGTACACTCTCAACAATTTGTTCACGGAGAATATGACGGTAAGGTGCATGCCCGCTCTCTTCAGGCTTAGTCAGGAAAAAAGGTGCAAGAAGCGCAAAAGAGTCATGTATTTTGTTCTCACTGACGTGTGCTCACCTATGTGTGTGTGTGTGTGTGTAATCTGACAGTCACTGTTTCATTTCTCCTCTTAATAAAACAACAGTTTCTCAGCAGAAAATGTAACCTTTTGAATATTTGTGACATTTCTTGTTGTTTAACAGGATTTGTCCTTGATAACTGTGTTATTTTTGTGTTTTTGCACAGGTGATTCTTGTGCAGGTGAACCCAGGGGAGACGTTTACCATCCGGGCAGAGGATGGCTCACTGCAATGCATCCAGGGTCAGTTCTCTCTTATGTGATCATAATAACATTGGGGTGGGGGGGTTAGACGCTACTCCCATGTGGGACTGAATATTTCCTGTCATTTTATTTGGGTGCTGGCTGCACATGCACATTCAGGATATTTATAGAAATGTGAGTCAGCTAATTTCAAGAGGAATCTTAATTAATTTTGGGTGCATGATGGATCTGAATTTGATCATTACTGCACTGTTAATGTGCACAATATTACTAGACTGCATGTCTATGATGCACAAACCCAGATCAGATGATAGGGCTGCACAATATGGATTTATTGATACATTTATCGATGTTGCTACATCAACATGAGCAATGCCAGTATTGTAAAGACTAAATACATTTGAAATCAGATGAATCACCACTCCACTGGATATCCACAGTAGGAAAATGGAAAGTCATCATAGTGATGACAAAAAATGTAGGTTTGTTACAACTAATATCTCAATATTCTTTAATTTTGCACATTTTTCTAATGTTTATGCGTTGAACTAAAACACATTCTAAATTGAAAAGAAACCACATTTATAGACAATAACCTTTCATCTTCAGTGATTTCAAACTAGAGATGCCTTAGATATTGGCTTGTGATCAGAATCAGCCAACAAGTCAAAACCCAAAAATATACAGCTTTGTGTTTTCTTTGTTTCTGGTAGTGTTGCTGGTTCGTGAGCCCACCGTTTCTAAGTGCTAATTCATGCTAGCAATAACATATCTCTTGACAAGAGTTGCAGCTTTCAAGTCATCAAATTTACAAAAAAATTTGAATTTGTAAATTTTAGTTCTTGAAGGTAAATTGGAATCAGCAGAGAGTCAGAAATTGGTATCGGTTGTCCAAATCAGAATCAGTGCATCACTGATAAAAACAATATGTCATTGTCTGATAATTCAAGAGATTTAAAAAGTGAATGTGTTGATGTGCTGAAAGTGAGCTTAAAGGCGTTTTTCAGTCATTCATCTTAATTGCATCATTAGCCTTCTGTTACTTTTTATGAAAAGAAAGCTGAAAGCCTATAATTCTCGGCTTTTCAGTTCAGTATTAATCCACGAGTTTAGCAGATTTCTCATTACATCATATTATAATTGCTACATTGAGGAAAGGTGAAAATGACCCGTTTAAAAGTTTTTACGCTGCTGTGAGAATGCCTCTAAAGACTTCATGGAGATTAGTCACTAACTAAAACTAATGTGGAGGGAAGGGAAAGGAAGGAGGTGGTTGGCATGTATGGGTTATCTCTGAATTTAAAAATGAGCACATTGATGATAGAATTAGTCTGAGTGAGAAACTCCAGTCACATTCTGGCTCCATCTGATATCCCTACATGAAAGACTGGAAATGTGAGCCACTTTTAAACCCTTAAAGACGGAAGGAGGTGGCATCAAAATGGGATTTCCCCCAACTCCTCTGGAATTGTCTCACTTTGATGATGTCAGAGAGTGTAGCTGTGACTTGGAAACTTTTAAAGGATGCCTTTGTTTTCTGCACAGTCTCTCTCCTTCTGTTGGTCTCAGTCCTCTTCTTCCTTTGGCCTCCGAGTAGAGTGAAAGCACTTTTGGCCAGACACAACCTGCCACCCACCCCCCTGCCATCACAGCATTCTGTGTTGTGGCAAATAACAGCTTGCCTCCTCCTTGCCTCCACCCGCTATGTAATTCAATTTTTCTGTGAAATCAGAGGGATTGCTGCAGGCAAACCCACGGGCAGAGATCCAGACAGAAACAACACACAGAAGGATGGATGGGTATGAGGATGTGCATGCACAATTGACACATAATACATAGATGTGATTAAATGACTCGTAGAGCCATGACAGAATGGTTTATTGCAAACAATGAATAAAAGAGGACGATACCAGACACTGGTTGGCAAAAACACACTGTTGGTGTCGTTTCTAGGTTGTGGCTATCGAATAATAATGTTTTTGCCTACAGGTGTTGTTTTTTAAGCAAAATATCTTATGAACCACTAGCATGAGTTTCATGGAACCTTTTAAAAAGCAATCATTGAATGTATGTCTACAACTGATTAAATGTGGAGGTAGCCAAATTTAAGATGGCCACTACACCTTGTAGAACCCAAGAAGGCACTTTATAAATACAGGCCATTTTCCATTCATTTACCATTATTAGCTAAAATTGGCTATAACTATGTCAATTTTACAGAGATTGAGCTAAAATTTGGCGTGTTTGAAGCTGAGTCATCCCTTTTCCACACTAACAGATCTCACCCCTATCTGCAAGATATCTGGAAGAATTTTAACGAAGCTTCCAGAATTTAATCTGAATGTACTTATTTATGTAGCTGCATGCATTTTATGCAGTTATTACTAAAATAAAGGCACACAAACATCCATCCTTTCAAGTCCTTTCCTGAGAGAGGTCACAGGGTTTTTATGAGAAGTGGAGTTCGGCGCCTTTTTGAAGAACTGCTGCTCTTTAGACAGTCTCAGTCTGATTACTGAGACCTCAGAGCTCAGTGTTTGCGCTGTCTTGTGTACTCATAAGCCTGGGTGTGTGTTTGCACTTCAGCCTGCTAGGGTGCAAGTGTGTGTGACTTTACAGAGTGAGGTTACAGAGACCTCCGTGCACAGCCAGTGACCAGGTTTGCTATAAAGTATTCTCTGTTTAGCTGCTGCACTGCGGTGCATACGTGCAAACATGCATACAAACACAGATGCTCTGCCAAAGCAGACTCAGGCGGGAAGAGGTGGGGACAGCGAGAAAGGAGATTCTTATATTTCAGCTTTTGCTCACCCTTTTCTAAATATCCTCGAATCTTATTTATACTGATTTATTAAACTCATCCTTCGAGCTCACGAACTTTCAGATCAGGGGTTTAAGCAGGAAACTTGCTCATAGTTTCCCTAAAATACACTTATTGTTGTTTGCTGCTCGTCTCTTGTAGGGTGTTTCTTTTTTGCATCAAATCAGTTAATCTTATCCCCTCCTGTATCAGTCTGTTAATTAGCATGATCTCTGCATGTGTCTGCGTGTATCTGTGTACTGTTTAAACATGCTGACCTGCCAGTGCTCCAGGGGTCAGCCTCAACCATTCCACCCTTCCTCACACACACACACACACACACACACACACACACACACACACACACACACACACACACACACACACACACACACACACACACACACACACACACACACATGCATACACACTCCCAGTCTCTCGCCAGTGCCCCTCTCCCCACTTCATCCTTTTCAGTCCCCCACCCACCCCTCTCTCCCTCCCCCTCCTGGACCATTCCCCTGAGCTTTCCCACACTCACATCAAAGGACAAGACTTCGGAGGGTGTGTTAGAGCACCCTGCTCTGGAATTTCAGTGTGTTGCCAATGCGCTTGCCTGTGTGTGTTTGCGTCTGTGTGTGTTTTACAAGGTCGTGTTAGTTTACTGTGTTGTTTGGTCTTTGTCGAGCTTTTATGGGGGATGATAAGGCCAGGTGGGGGTGGGACGGCGCGCAGGAAGATGCATCCTGCTTTGCAAGATGTGATGTCATGAGGCTTTGGTGGTGGCAACTCCAACTTTTCATATCCTTTGTGGCGTTTGATTAATATAATTTAGTCTATTGTTGCTTCTGCTTCACCTCAGTGGGAAACAGTCTTGCTTTCTGCTGCAGTCCTGCAGGCTTAGGTCATTTTTTTCTGGCAGCTCACACTGACTTGAGTTACACACATGCGGAACAACATGTATGTGTGTAACTAAACCAGAGCAGAGTGAGAACGAGCGTCTGGTTTGTATTTACCAGCAGATGCATGCAGTTTGCACACTTTCCCTCCCCAATTGTTCTGGTTAGACCTTGTCTGGGTGCTTCCCGGTTGTTATTTCACATCTTCTCATTTCTCCCACAACAGAGCAATTGTTGCTGCTGTTCGAGACATCCCACTGACACTTCCTGCATTCAATCACTTTGATAAGACTTCTTGCTAAAATGTAGTGTCTCCTTTATCAGAAACTCCTCTTTCTTTAGTAAACTAATGCTGCTTTGTGGCAAACTGCTACACGTTTTTATTGCATGCTGTTGACAGGCAAAAGGACAGATTTTATTTGGAATTTCTAGAAAGTAATAGTTGGATGTTCATCTATAACTGATTAACTTTTGAAGCTGACCAAATTCAAGATGGCTACCATAGCTAATTGACATTAGGTATTACAACAATGAAACTTTTGATAACAGATTTGATGGCATCTTGCATTATTGTGTATAGCAATGTATCAATTCTCGCTAAGAGGGCCAATACCAATTTCTGATTCTTTTACAGCTAGGGATGTCCGATATTACTGATCTACCATTAACATCGGCCGATATCAGCATTAAAATGCAATATCGGAAATTGTCGATATCGGATTTCAGTCTTCTAATGACACAACCTTTACATACTGTACACAAATTATACATCAAACTCTTCAGCTACTTATCCTCTCTCTCAAAAATGTCAAAATATGACAGATCTGAGGTAAAGTTTTTGAGATATTTTAGTTTATTTGGCACAGCTTGTGAAGTGCAAATTTGCCCTGGGTAGTGAAAATGCACTGACCTCACAGCACGTAGCTACGTGTAGCTAGACAGCTAACAAACGACCCAAGTCTTGCCTTTCTGAAGATCTTTATAAATGTTTTATCACCATATACAGAAAAAGAAAAACATTACAGACTAATAAATACATCTTAAATACATCAAAGTTGATGCCAAAGCCATTTCAAATGAGCGCCGTTCCTGAGCCGATGCCATCTTTTTTGTTTTGGGTTAGGGTTAGCACTTAACCCTAACTCATCTTTTTCTGTTTTGTTCTGCGAAACGGCAGCGGAACGTCGCTGCTTCAAATAGAATCCATTATAGTCTGACCAGTCGCAACACAGCAATTTCCAGCCGCGTCCCAGAAGCGGAACGCCACGCTGCGCCACTAAATATAGGATCGAGTTCTATATTTGCCGCGTGCCGCTTCTGGGATGCATCAATTTTTGCAGTTAACATAGGGCTAGACAGGAAATCACACTCGGTTTCAGTGTAAAATGCCCTGTAATTTTCAAAATAAAAGTCTATTGCAGCGACGCGATTTCATATCTATGTAGATTACGTCAATACGTGTGACCTCAAAGCTTATTTACTTACTGCATCGTTCGAGAAGTGCAGTGGTGTGTTTTTCATGGCTTTAATCCTGGCAGTGGAGAAGAACAACATTATGACGTCAAACAGCAATGTGAAACGTGAGTTCCTTCTTTTTGGTTTAATGGCGAATGGCATAAACAAACCGTGACCTTTGATGTCTCGAGGGATCTTGTGATCTCGCGAGTCCAGCGAGGAGCGCGGTGGTGAAGCCGCTCCGCAGCTGAGATTCTCCCGGTGTGCACTGGTAAGCAGCAAAATTCGCAAGTAAACCGTTCCGCTGCTGTTCCGCAACGCTGATGCTTCCAGTGTGCAGCAGGGGTAAGGGTGCTAGGCCCGCCCATTGTCTCACTACAAACATAGAATGATGTGATTGGCCTGGCCTACACCAATAGCAGGACTGCTGAGGCTACAATGGAGCGTGACTAGACCGACCTGCAGAGTAAAATCTTTTGCTACTGCTACGGTTCGTCTAGAATTCTAGGCTAAAGGAAGAATGAAGGAACAAGGTGACATTAAAATGTCTGATTTTTGTTCTGTTATTTCTTTTCTTCTTATCATTTTCTCTTCCATTCCAACAGACACCTCTGATATCTCTGCATCACTACAGATGCTTCCTCAGATGTTTTTTGACCATCCTCTATCCAAAGTGTGCACTTCTACACTCAGAACTCTTTGATGTAAATGGAAATAGCTGGTTGAGAGAAATGCGGTGGAAAGCCTTGCAGCCTATGTTTACTTCGAGCCAGATGGCTTTAAACAAGCAGGGGGAGAAGACATAAATACTTGATATTTTTTTCTGAAAGGGCTTAATTTAGTGTGCTGGTTTGGATGTTCCCATTGCTTCTTGTAACCAGAGGTGGTTGTTTTAGGTATCTTTTTCTAACCTGACTGAAATTTAAATCCCACTCATGTGGGGTAGTTGGATCAAGAAAAGTAGGTAGTAGTGTAGTTGAAACAGGTTTGTTGACATCTGCATTCTGCTTAAATTGTATTCTGGAAGGATCACTCATTTGATAAACTTAAGTGTTTGGCTAAGTTGGCGTTAGGGTTTATAAATTTCGTGCACCAGTCGTGGTAAATCATACCGTAAAGATGCAATGTGTAAGAATAAAGTAAGAATGACATCCTGTGGTCAAATTTGGGTACTGCAGCCCATCTTTCTAAACAAAAAGTGACTTTCTCACTCCCGTTCCGTGAGTTTCATAGCTGTTGCCAGTTACAGATCAGAGCCAGAAGATTCTGCATGACAAGTCATAAACAGTAAGTTGATAAGTAGATAAAATATATATATATATATATATATCTGATGTTAGCACTCCTGTGTGTAGTGACCACTTACTACACTTGCTATGGTAGTATGCCTCCGGCATTAGAGGAAGTGTGGTTGTTTACCACCTTGCTGTTAGCTTGTTATGATTCTGAATGTGAAGAGTCATTGTTGGTAATCGAAAAAGTAGCTTGAGATATTTTTAGAGCCGACTGTTTGTTTCTAATTCGCTGTTAGGATTGTTTTCTTAACGTTACCCTCAAGCATTCTTCACCTGAAACGGAGGCTGTGGCTTAGGGTTACAAGAAATTGGGTCGCTCCTGTTTACTGGCTTTGGTTCTTCAAACAACTCTGGAACTTTTTGCCTGCTGGTGTTGAATTAGAAATGCTAGCGCTGCAGCGTTAGCTCGGCGCAGACTCGGCAAACCCCGCGAACTACGTCCCTCTGACCATTTTGAAAGCAGATAAACTGACAAGGACCCAGCCAAGGGAGAAAGAAATGGTTCAATATAACCTTTCTTCCATCATGACTGAGACATTAGTATGTTTGGTGATTATTTCACTGTAAAATTCTTACATATTGTTGCTTTATACCAGGGATTCATGAAAATCTTACATATAAAGTCATCGTTTTTTGTTTATGACGTTTCCTGGAACGGTCTGCTCTCCGTTAACAGGTCTTCTGCCTCTGATTAGCTCAGATCCCGAGTGTTTTGCCTAATCATTAGACCCAAAATGCATCCAACATTTGGTCCAAACCCCATCCTGGTCTCGTTTTCAAATTGCATGATTTCAAATTTTAGGAAAAGTATTTTTTGCTAAACATATCTAGCATCAACATGAATGAAATAATCAAAATGAATAGAAAGCCATATATTTGGGTATATTTGACTTAGTAAGTCATTAAATTGAAAAAGTAGAGTTTTAAAGAGTTTTAAATCTCAGACAGTGACATCTCAGTCTGCAGTATAAAACACTTAACCACCATTAATTATTTTCTTTTATCCTTTGCTTCAAGCTGACACCTGTCTGATCTCTTTTTGGGGGAGTTGCTTCATATGAAATATATTTAGAGGTTTATGGAAGAGAAAAAAAAGATTATAAATTAGAATTCCTGTGTGTGTGCGTGTGTGTGCTGAGTATGTTTAGGTGTGTTTTATGTGATCTCCGCCAAGTGAGTGAAATTCTTTTTGCAGAGGATTTACCTGTGAGTTTGTCTGCCTCCAGGGCAACTGTAAAACAGGTTCTAGAGGTGTCTTTAGCACTTATGCCCTAATTCTGTGTTTTGCCCCTTTGCATCTGGAAAACCGGTCGCCACGGGAACCGACTCAAACTCCAGGTGGAGTGTAATGGAATGTGATCCTTCTGGGCACAGTTAGTGTGCATTTGAACTACCATTTTCTCTCCCTCATTCTGTTACATTGGGCGAGACAAAAGGACAGAGAGGACAGGTTTGCTTCATTTGGCACACGTTAGTTAAAACCTTGACTTCGTTGTGTGTGTGTGTGTGTGTGTGTGTGTGTGTGTGTGTGTGTGAGGCGAAAAGAGAGGTGCTTGTTATTGTATGCTCTGCCCAGCGCTCAGTTATAAACTCAATGCCCTCACTAAGTAGGGCACGAGGCAGCAGACCAAGGCAGGGAGGGAGGAAGGAATGAAACTAGTATGCAGGAAAGTAAATAAAAGAAGAGTAGAAAAGAAAGCGAGGGAGAGTGAGAGAATTATGTGCTGCATGTCTGGTCGTGCCATGCATTCTGGGTGAGGCCATTTCCTCCATGCCGTGACCCCAGCCACCTCTGTGCTGCTGCTCATGATCGTTTTCCAGCTTGGACTTGCTGTTGCAGCCGGGGTAACCTGGGAGTGGGAGGGGCTTCTGTAGAGAAGGGTGAATAAAACTCACGAGAGGACAGTCTTCATTTTGTGAGAAAAAGTGGATGTGTGAACGGCAGCTGCACAGAGGGGATTGCTTGCAGAAATTTTCCAGACAGACAGAAAGATCTTTTCCAGGGTTGAAATTCTTGGCACTCTTGAAGCTCAGGGTACAGCTGGAGCACTTCTCCGGTCCTCCACCCTTTTCCCCACCTTCTCCACTTCCTCCTTTGCTTCCCTGTCCTTTCCCTTATGTTTTCAATAATTTTAGTTTATATCAGTATTTTCATATTTTTTTTAAAGTCAAACTTCATTATAACTCTTGGGATTTATGGTTGATATATTTTTGTTATGGGGCTGATTTTCAGAAGTTATTCAGTATCATCACTGACCAGTTAATCGTAAACTACAAAATCAGATGTTTTTTCTTCAGTTTGTGAATGCGAATGAATGCTTTTATAATTATACTGTGATAAATTGGAATTGGCCAAAATCTGTGTTGGCAGGTCGGAGCTGGACAAAAATCAGAAATTCGAATCGACCAGCAAATGCAGAACTGGTGCTTAATTCCAGCCCACATTACCCCAAATGGAAAAAAGATAACTTGTCATTGTTTTTTCTTAGTGTGGACATTAAAGGGTAGAAGCACCCAACAGTGAGCTGGTTTTTGCAGCAGCTGCTAACGTTTATTTCCCCTACTTTGGTTAAGGATGCACAGGCACGCTTGATAACAGATTGTTAAAAAAGTGGCAAATATCAACCAACCAATTAGTCCACTTTTACTAAAACTCTCGATAAAAAATATGCAATCATTTTGGACAGGACTTCACTTTAGTCTGCTGGCTGCAGATTGGGATTTGACACATCAAAGGAGATAAAGGGAATGTGCCTGAGTCCGCTGGCACAGCTGCAGAGATCCACATGTAATTGTTTACATCTTGTGTTTAGCATTCACAGGGAAGTCCCACATTTTCTTTTTCTTCCTCTGATCAGATTGGATAAGTAGAAGTGTGTGTCAGTCAGTGGGTGGGCCCAACCCGGGAGGTCAAGGAATGATCGGAGACGATGGTGGATAAGCCTGACCCTGGTATTTTTACCCTGTTACTCCACCTCAGAGTCCACAATATCTTCATGTGTTTGCTAATCATCCTACAGCCATAGGACACACACACACATGCATGCGTGCGTGCATGCACACACACACACACACATGCATACTCACATGCATGCTGTAGAGACAAAATAAAAATCATGGCTGGAAACTTGAGGGAAAGTCCCTGCTAATATAGGACTTCCAGTTTTTCCCTCTGTAGTTCCACTGACATTCCCTTCTTTTTAATCACCACACACATGCACGCACACACACATACACACACTTGCAAGCACACGTGCATGCAAACACACAGGCACACACACACTTTCTGCTCTCTGTGGTGGACACAAACTTGGTACTGTTCAGACTGACTCACATCGCAGGAATGCTGCATATTAACATGTGGATAGATAGGAGAAAAGTGTGTGTGTGTGTGTGTGTGTGAGGGGGGTGTACATCTGGGTCTAAACACGGCACGTTGTTAATGTGGAGGAAAAAATTAGCAATAAAGAAGCAAGAAGTTTGCTGTTGCTTTAGTAGGTCAGTTAGCAGAGCTTTGGGTTGGAGCGAGTGAGGAGAAAAGGAGTGCAGCGCTGGATTTCATGACTGAGTTTGTTTATACGTGAACAGCTGTTGCTCTTCTTTTCTTCCTCTCTTTCTCTCACTCTATTAGACACGCAGTTCATTAGGGAATGGATATAATGAGTCACCAGTGTCTGGATTGTGTATCTTTGTGTGTGCAAGTGCGTGCATGCACATCCTTGTCCAGAATTTATGCACACGAGTCTCTGTGTACAAGTACATGAACGCATGAGTGATACGTGAAGTCCTGCGTGTCGAGCTCCTGACGCGAGCGTAGCTTGGCTACGGATCCCAACAGCTTCATCTAAGGGCTCGAGAACAATATCATGTGGTAAAACTGGAAAATAGCAGCAAGAGTGTGTTATCACGTCTGGAATTGTGTTTGCACTGTATGGTTATCTGACATTGTGGCTGTTAAGAGCCGAGGTGACCGTGGTTTATGTCAGCGTACACCGTTCAAATGTCAGTGTGTGAATAACTGTCTCTTTCATCCAGAGAGGTCCTGCACATGTGTCCAGGTGTATAACTGGAAACTTGTGTGCAGGCTGTGAGAGTTTCTGCGTGTCTGAGTGCCAGAGCGTGCTCACAGCTGTTCAAAGGGTGTGTGTTTGTACATGTTTAAGATCTAGAGAACAAAGCGCGGCTGGTTTCAGTGTCCCTCCAGACGTTACGTTGCCTTCTTCTGGAGCGGCCCCAGCAGCAGCAGCAGCAGCAGAAGTAGGTCGGCCGACAGCATCCCCTCCTCTGGGTGGGGGAAAACCAGAGAGGGATGAGGGCTGGGTGGAGGTAGAGGGCTGGAGACCGTACACACTAAACAGATGAAGGGTTGTTTGCTTTAAAGTCGTTCATGCAATGATCAAGGCAGGATAAGATGCTGCAGATAACATCGTTTTGCAACAAATCTCACACCTTTGGGATGTGTTTAGATTTTTTTCTACAAAAAAGAAATCAAAGTCAAGTAGACATTACAGTCAGAAGAAGTTGTAAAAATATCAGATGCTCTTATTGTCCACAAATGCGCTTAGAGTCCTACGTTTTTCCAGGTCCACAAACTCACCAATTACAAAGTTCTGCTAATATTGTATTTTATATGTACGTTTTTTTTCCCAGAATAATTTTCAAGTGCAACAGTTTTACATCAGCCGTTAAAACCAGAATGAATTCCTCTCTAATAAAAGGAGTCTGATGTTAAACATGAGCTAGAACCAGTGACCTCAGGAATTTATTTCTACATTAAAAAGCCTCACA
>SSNS01000124.1:1490281-1496040 GCA_006937985.1 Aphyosemion australe
GTAAATCTGCGTTTTTGTGTAAATGAAAGGCCAATTCATAGAAAAATATCTTTGTTTTGGGAGATACCTGGCTACATGTGGACATGACCTGAGTTTAACATGCAAGCTAACTTCTATCCCTATTTCTTGCATTAGTTGCCGATAGAAAATAGACGGGGAAACAGGGTTAGAAAAAGCCGCACAGATCTAAGTCATGGACGTACCCATTTTGGCTCACAACGAGGAAGGCTGCTGTTGGTTTAGCTTCCAGGAGAGCAGAGCACGTCTTGGCTAGTAGAAGCTAACAGTTAGCATTAGCAAAATCACAATATGGCAGAACTCCTTCAGGCTTGTGTTATTTGTGGAGATAAACATCAACGTTGCAAAGCAAATGGAGTCAGTGGTTGAGTTGTGTTGCTGTTAGCCAATCAGAGGCAAGGTTTCCGAATACCAGGAAATGATTGTGATAGGAAGTGGAGTAAGATTCCAAATCCTGCTGCTTTTTGCCCCTCTGATTCATTGATGATAGAGACCACAGCCAGTGTGATAAAAAAAAATGAGTGAACTTGGTCTTTATAGGCTTGCCTTTGACCAAAAACGTCTAAAACTCTTTCTTAGAAAAATACGTACCTATTTACAGACCTCATTTCTGTGTTCACTGATGATTTATGAGAATTTAAGTTTACGATTTATTGATTCAAAACAAGACTGATGTGATTCTTTGCAGTTATAAAAAATGACTCACATTGACTTGAGTCATTTAAGGATTTTGTCGGACTTTTACCCCATTTTTCTAAAGGTTGATTTTCTTTTGTCCTATTTTTAGGTTTGTCCTTTTTTGTCTGCCTCCACTTGTCCACTTTCCACTAATTTCTTTAATGACACACTGCACATCACACTGAGATGTTCCAAGTTCTCAGCTAATAGTCATTTGAGAATCAACTTGTGGGAGAAAAAGAACTATTTCTGGCTCGTCTGACTGAGATATCAAGCTGTGTTATGTGTTCTATAATGGGCAGAGCTGGATTCAAAAGACACTTTGTGAGTTAGCCTCAGCAGGGCATGTGTTCCTAAAATGTGGGTTGTGACCTCACTGTGGATCATAAAAACAAATGAGGGGGTGTCATGTCCTCATTACGCCTAACTCTCACAAGTCGTGCGTGATCAGCTCGTCACCCGCTACTGGGTGGACAACAACATTCAACCAGTTAAATAACTCTAACATTGTTTCCTCATGATAAGAGTTTTTGATCTGTGAATCTACAGATCAGTTCCCAAACCAGCCATAAGACCCTACTTTCAGTCATTCCTCCACTCCAGTCCTCGCACCTCTAGTCTCCCACCAAAACAATCCCATCACGCTCCAGCCTAACTCCATCAGCCGGCGGCTGCCGGCGGTTAGCATTTCACGACCTCTCTGACACAACTCCTATGCCTCCTCGCATGCCCCTGACTCTCCTTAGCTCACACCTGCCTTCCTCCATGTGTGAATTGCCAACAAAACCTTCTGAAACCCCGCTATGGTCCACGAGCGTGACTGACAGGGGGTTTGGGGATAATTTCCAGTAATTGAAACAAATATATAGAAACAAATTTACTGTGGGTGCCACAAATAAATCAGAAGCTGCCGTCATGGATGGATAAAAATACAATTGGTTGTCAAGTCTCTTCGTATTGTCATTATGGTCTTATTTAATTGACTTATTCACTAAGTTTGCACACTTCAACCACATATTTCTGCCACTTGTTATTTAGCGGTTTAAAGCGGAGAAGTTTGGGAACTTTTATATTTGTCATGTGGAGGTTTTAAAAGAACTCTATAATCAAGGTTTTATAATAGAGGAAGATGTATGAGCAGAGTTTCTAAGAAATAAAATGAAATAAGCTCAAACTTTCACAAGGACATTAGACACCAGAGGGAGAGGTAGGGAGGCAACTGTAGAATCTGACAAAGAAGAGACTGAGGTTAGCTGAAAGAAGACACAAAGTCGACATTGATAACTGGTATGATCAATGAATCTGGCATCACTATCAGAGACTTGTGAATGCTGTAAGCTGAATGAAAGGTTCTAAGTGCAAGAGTATTAGAAGTTGTGGTCTACCACACCAGACTGGATCACAAATGGAGGTTCATCAATGATTCCCTCTAGATGAGAGATGTCCATTCTTGATCTTTGTCCTGGTCTTTCTGGTTTTAGTTGCTTCATTGCTCCAGCACTCCTGACTCCATGGTTGAATTACTGTCCAGCATGTCTCAAGTTCTGCAGAAATCTGTTAATGACCATTGATTTAAATTAGGTGTGGAGCAGAAAAACATTTAAAATATCCAGAATAGCATTCCTTAGAGACACTGCTGCTTTAGTCTCTCTGCCAAATTGAAATTTGGAGATTCCTCCAAAAGAGTTTGAAGTGACAACTCTAAGATTTTGTAAAAGATTTAGGCTGTGTCCAAATCCAGGGGCTGCATCTTTCCAAATCCACATTTAAATGCCAATTACATCACAGCAAAGCAACAAACTAACTACATTTGAATGATACCCAAAATGCATATTCAAATGTGTCCTCCGAAATTCGAGGACAGGTCTGATGTATCCACATTGGCAAAGGCTATCCCAGGATTCATTGTGGGCTGAACGGGAGGTTTTTGTTCTTGTTACAATGGCAAATGAAGCGGGAGAGAATTTGTTTAAATGTTAGTATATTATTATCTGACGGTAAAAAAAATGTAATACTTAAAATCGTTGTGTTGTTGGGCTTTTTATGTTTGCATATTTTTTTTACATTGTTTTTTTTTAAATAAGAAAAATACTCTTAAATGAGCTTATATGGCAGATCCCGTATTTCTTCATGTATTGCCGCTAAATTGAGTTTAAAACTGAGTTTATTGCTGTCATGGTTACTAGGCGACAGGACATATACTGAAGTAGGGGCGGGAATAGAAATGATGACTAGAACGTCTGAATTCAAAGACCTAGTTAGGACGTCCTACAGACGTGGTCTGGACTGACAGACAAGATCTGCACGTCCATGCAACGTTGACTGTTTGCAGGGTCACTTCCGGCAAGTCAAGGAGGGACACAACTGACTTGGACTGAAAAGGACCGGGTAGGAGGAGTCCTCAAAAGAATGCTACCCATGAAATGGACACAGCTTTAGACAGCTGAACAGATACTGCCTACACAACATCAATGGGAAATGGTGAGCCCATATATAAATGTATGGGCTCACCTTTGGAAACTTAAATGTTGTAGAGTCGTTGATCTTATAGCGGTGTTGTAGTGGATGGTGTCATAAGGCACAGCTCTGCTAGTATGCTCCACCACACATTGACTGCATAGTACAACATGCAGTCTGTGACCTCATATTTGATCTTTTGACCCAACTCCTCCAGCAGTCGGAAGTGCAAGAAGCAACAGATGGAAGACGAGTGCAGCAGAGAGAGCGTAGGGGGGTGGGACTGTGTTGTCTGGGATTCCAGCAAGATTAGACAGAGGAAGTCATGACTTTATTTGTGGTGCTTAAGGAGTAAAGCTGAAGAAAAGACCACAAAGTGGCGTTATACCTCACTGTGGATGAAGGACCACACTGACTTATTTGCACACGTGGACACACATGCACACACACACACACCTACAGTTTATTCAGTGTGCATGCACAAATGCCTGATTATCCTGAGTTCCTCTAAATGGACGTCAGTCTAATATTGTATGACTTACAGCAGCGTGTGTGTGTGTGTGTGCGTGTGTATGTGTGTGAGGGTTTGCAGGACAAAGAGTGTCTTGTGTTTAAGGGAGGGGTTGAGGGGTATAGCTGGGCCTGTTGGGTCCAATCCTGGGGGCCAGGGATGGGAATTTTCTGTGTGTGTGAGCAGAGGAATGCTGCTGTTTGCTGAGTGAAGAGCACGGAGGCAGCAGAGACTGTCCAAACACACGTCTGTTTGCTAAGAGTGTGTGTGTGCACGCATGTGTGGGGGTTCATGCGTGTGTGTGTGAGTAAGAAGGGAAAGTGTGCTATGGGTAGCGATGGAAATACGTTTAGTGGAACTCTGTGTGTGCTCTCCTTATGCTGTGACCTTCTTCTCAATGAGCACTTTCATATCCACTCCTGGTCTCCATGGTAAGGGAGCAGACGGTACTGAAAGAGGCCTGTCTCTTCCTACCTGTGACTGACTCCCTCCGAACACACTCTTGTCCACAATTCAGACTTTGCTCCGGCTGTGTGTGGAGGTGTATGTGTTTACTGTACGGTTACCTGTTTGTTTGGCTGATGAGAAGTCAGGGCGGTGGGTGAGAGGTTGAGGAGAGGATGGAGAACTATTGATGGAAGCGAGAGGAGAAGAGATGATGAGCATCAGTGGGAGGGAAGGTGGAAAAGATGAACTTAGGAGGGAGGAAGTAGTGGGATGTGAGTAATAGCTGAAGTAAAGAACGGAGATTTGTGCAGGAAAGATAAAAAGTGTGTAAGAGCAGAAGAACAAAGGTGTTGGAAGTGATGTCGCAACAAAGAAAATGAGAAAACCACTAAAGGAGGAATGTGTGAAGGTCTCAGCCTACCTGTGTAATAGATTTTTTTAAGAAAGCCACAAAATGTGAGTGTGATTAAATTTTGTGGATCTGCTCATGAAACGAACCAAAGCAGAGCGGGTTTAGGAAATGACCTACAGTTATTTAGCACATGTCAACACGGACAGAAAATATTGGTGTGTTTTCCTTCTTGCATGTGTGTTTGCAGTTAGCGAGGGCCTCTGTACATCGGCATGCGTGCCCGTGCTGTGTGATTTATTCTAAGGCCAAGTCTGCTTCCAGCTGTCCCAAAGGGGTCCCAATGACTTTACCAGCCGCAGACCTCCATCACAGAACCACGATGGAAGAGAGAGAGAGAAAGATGGAGAGATTTTACAGAAGGAGATATGGACAGTGGAAAAGTCAACATCATATTCAGTCTGCTGCTAATTCTATTTAGATTTTCTTGCTTCTACTTTGAGGCAGATATTTAATTTTTCAGTAAACTGTTTTGTTTTTAAGTTGGTTATCCACATTTGAAGGGGAAATATGTGTTGTAAGGGTCACGAATGCAGTTTAGCATGGAGTGTTTTTCTAATACAAGCATATTATTCAGATGATGTCTAAATAAATTCATACAAAATCCCAAGTTATTGATAAAATAGTGCAAATTTGACTGTAATCAGAGGGGCCGTAACTTAATATATTTAACAGTTGAACCCAATACCGGTTACTCCTTTACTATTTGAAAATTCATCGTTACTTAATGCATTTTGAAAACAACATCTACCTAAGCATGAATTTATTTAATTAAAATTACATTTTCTGTCCATTTTAGGTCCTGCTGAGGTTCCCATGATGTCCCCAAATGGGTCCATCCCCCCCATCCACGTACCACCAGGATACATCTCACAGGTTAGTCTAAGTCATAATGATTTCCCTTGCTTTGATTGTCCTTGTTAGCCTATGCTGCACATAAGACACTTTATGTTTTCACACTCCGTGTGTAGCTCTAGAAAAGATAGACACAATTTAAAGGTCAGAAAACCATTTTATTTTCTCATACAAGCATTACTGAAGTGTTTTCTTGTCCTATTTTGGTCAGAGACACCTCAAGAAATAGCCTGGCAAGCCATATGTGAATATATAGTCTAGTCACGACCCATAAACAGATTTCAGTTGTGTGGCAGAATCTATGGTTGTCCTTCAGTCTCCACATGTTATTGAATAACAAACAACGTGACATACTCACCGCTATGGATGTCAGTCAACGAGGCA